>JAFBJT010091724.1:0-15060 GCA_016785325.1 Chascanopsetta lugubris | reverse complement strand
TGTGTGTGTGTGTGTGTGTGTGTGTGTGTGTGTGTGTGTGTGTGTGTGTGTGTGTGTGAATCTATTTTAAATATTTTGTCTTGATATGTTAACTCCCAGTTTTTTAGAGGTCCATTACAAAGTAACTACACCTTTGGCTTACATCACTAATTAAACTCACAGCTGGTCACCAAAATGGAAACTAATAATATAAACAGTATGAAGTGCACAAACAAGCACACAAGGGTGTCTCAGAGAGCAGGTAATGTCTGGTCTGCAACTGGCTTGGGAGCAGTCGGTCCAACTGTGCCAAGTGCTTGAGTCTAAACCCAGCCGCCACAGACTGACTGGAACCGTCTCAGAGCAACATAGTGGGGAGGTTGGAAAGGACGGGAAGGAGGAAAGGTAGATGACGAGAGCTGGCTGTCACTGTGTCTGTGCTGCATACACGCAGTTAGTGGGAGGGAAGCGAAGAGAAGGGGCTTGGACTTTAGCACTGTGTCACAGGCAGTAGTCACAAGGTGAGGATTACAGTGTGGGCAAAGCTTCAAACAGTCCAAGCATTTCAAGTCCCATGCTCCCTCTTTTCACCTCCTTGCGACTGACACAGACTCTCTGTGCACCCTCCATTCCCATTTCACTCAACACAATTTTACACAGAATGTTTAAGTATAGCAACGTGCATGCATTGTCTCTCAAAAGCATCTGCTTGATTTCAACTGAATCCAAAACGAGTTGTTTCTTTTCTAACCCAAGGCCGCTCATAAAAACAACACGTTTATTCATTATCCTTCTGGTTCTTATCTTTTAAGTTAGCTGCCAACCACAGAGTCTTTGTCAAAGAAATGTATCAACCCACTCTACAATTCTATCTTCCCCTTCATCTTTTGTATTTGGAAATAACCGAAGGGGCATTCAAAACACGCTTGATTTCTTTCCCATAGTATGATGGTGGAGATCATCCTATGTGCTAATGACAATATGGCATTGGTGCACTGGTGTTCGGGTGAAGGATAATGTGACTATACGGATTGTTTCAATCACCTTCTAATCATCCACAGATGAAAAAGGGGTGGAGAAGGGGCTAAGGACAGTGGAAATCAACATGTCTCATCACCTGTGACACCAGAGGGCGCACAGAAGAGAGCAGACTGAGACATAAAGGAAATACTGGCGAACAAAAGAGTCACTAGGCTCGGCAAGGACACCACGTTGACAGCTTATGCTTAAAGATGAAAAGCAGCAAAATTGTGGAGGTTGCCCTGAGGCACAAGATAATTTCACATATTTTGAATTACAGTCAATTGGAGGAGTTACTGAGGTAAATACCAAACCTAAACACCAGTTTAAAGTTAACAATAGCATTCATAAGGTGGCACAAAAAAGATAAGGCTTGGAGGGGAGTATGAGGAGAAGCTGAGAAAGTCAATTGCAGCAAGAAGTGTTTATGTGAACTATCATTCACTTACTAGATTTAAAATCCAACAAGCTGCAACTGCAAAAGGAGAGGTAAAAATACATGACAATAAGCATGTCTTATTTCGTAGAAACATGAAAACTGGTAGATTTATGTAATGCAGTCGCACATTTGACAGCAGATGAACGGAAGCAACGCCTCCTCACCCTCATAGAATACACACTTGTCAAGACAGAGGAAGAGCAAACCGTGGTAACATCAAGCCTGCCACACACTCTGCCAGCCTGCCATCACAGCACTGTCGGGAACGCATGCAAATCACTCTGAAATGCAAACTGGTTACGCAGTTGCACACTGTACTATGGCAAAAAGGACAAAACCAAAGTACATACAGACATGTCAAATCTGTTTGTAGAGGTGAAAAAGACATTCTAAACCACACAGGAAACGAGAGTCATTGTTTACTAAAGCCTCACTAACTCAAGTATGGATGAGTGAAGGGTTGTGACATTACAAGTCTCACAATTAACCTAAAATGATTTCATGGGATAAAAGTTATGGATTACTCATGGCAATCAACAAAAGCAGAGACATTGCTCGTCCGACTGTCTTTTTTTGTCCAACTAACTGTCCCAACTTCTAAACTATTTCTCTTTTCTTAATGGTACATGGATATCCAGTGGTATGTCAGCTGAATTGCAAAAAAATATATTCAAACACATGTTTTAGTTAGAGTGTAATAATCTGAAACCAAGAATTTGTTTTTGTTTTCTGTACCACAGCTGGAATCATAATCACAGCAGGTGCTCCTCTGGAGGCCAACATGTGTCAGTACAGTAGTCAAGACAAAAACAAACAACAGCTTTACAGAGGTCCTCCCAAAGGTCCCCTTAGACACTTGAAATGGGAAATGAGGTGAGGGATCTTCAACCTGGGATATGCAACCTGTAATTTCAACAGCAGATGCCACTGTATCGTACACTCCTCCTATAAAAATAATATCTCAGCACCTCAAGCTTTAACTATTAACGTGAGATATAAAAACAAAAGCAATATATTACATTTTATCATCACCATCCATCCCATTCTAGTTTACAGGTAATGATACAGTGACATGTGCCACTATTTCCCAGTTTCCTTGTGTACGTTGTGTGTGTGTGTGTGTGTGTGTGTGTGTGTGTGTGTGTGTGTGTGTGTGTGTGTGTGTGTGTGTGTGTGTGTGTGTGTGTGTGTGTGTGTCTCAATCGGCTATTACAAGTGCACCTAAGTGACAGTTTCCAGAAAAACAACATTGTCAACCTTCTGGTTAGAAGTGGTGAACTTACAGCTCAAACAATGCCATTCATCACTGACATAGTTAGCATATATTAACTCAGTGGGAAAAACTAGTCTAGACTCACTGTCACCTGGTGAATACAATCAAGCATCAGTCAGAAATATGACTGTTTAATAAGGCACTGGTTAAAAAAGAGGAGGCTAATTATTGACAGTCACATCTGACTTAAGAGATGACTCTGTTTGAGTATATTTGGATTACATCCGGCCTTTAGTGCATGTGTACAAGTATATATGCTAAACTGGGAGAAAGGTCAGCGTGTAAAGGCAGAGGCCCACGCAGCGGCCAAGAGAAAGCTCCCTTGGTACCCTGTTCCTTGTCACATGTTCTGATGTTGGAGTGGAGCTGCAATTGGAAGAGGTGGAGGAGTGTGGAGGGTGAGGAGTGTGAGGAGGGTGAGGATGACCAACAATTGCCTCTCCAAATCAGCTGGGCTCTGTCAGAAAACCTCCAGCACTGACTAAGAAGAAAGCATAAGGCAAGAGAGAGAGAAAGGGAGATGGGAAGTGTGAGAGAGCAGAGGGTAGTAGTGCACACTGATAAGAAGCATGATATCTGCGCGCAGAAAAAAGGACACAGAAACCTAAACAGGTGATAAAGTGGCGAATGACTGGGAACTGGGTCATGGGTACAGTGCAACAGCCAATGCCAACTCATCATTTTAGAATGATTCATCAGTGTACCCCACAGAATACAGACAAGACGAGTTTAATGGTGAAAAATAAAACTGTGGTTTTGGTGCAAGAGAAGAAGCAGCTGTTTACTATCAATTCCATTACCGAGAAAGCAGCGACTGGTTGGAGCGCAGCCAATGAAAGCCGTTAAGTGCACAGAAGCTGAAATGCTACAGTGGGAGTGCTAACTGAAAGCCTATTACTTGTTGAGGATTTCACTACTTGGGGACTCCATTATTGCAGCACATGGGCCATGCGCAGGTTGAACAGACACCTGATAGCTGTCAGGAGCCCCATCACCCATCAATAGCCTATTATTTTCACCAAACTCTCTAAACACATTACAAGCAACGTGTAAATAGTCATGAGCTGACTGGGGCAACATGTTGGCCAAAAGGGCATTGGGGTTGCTCTAAAATTAGACAGAAAGGGACACAGACAAAAAAAAACTAGCTCAAATGTTTGGATATGGCACGAATGGTCTCAGAGAGAACTGTGGCAAAATGTAAGGCAGTTACACAAAATGTGGAATATTTCAGTCCATTTTCTTTCCTCATAATGAAAGATGTTAGTGTTACATCCAGCTATGTCTGGTGGTCTGAGGTTGTGCCTGAGCCTCACTGATGTTTTGTCTGGAGCCAGACTGGGCATGACCAGACTGTACTGCCTTGAAGCAGCTTGAGGGCTAATTTGATGTGTGGGAGCCGAGTCGCCAAGCAGGGGGAGTGCCTGTCATCCATGGCAGGATGGACTTTGAGAGAAGGAGGGAGGGGGTGAGAGGGAAGGGGAGAGAGAGGACGCTTTCTTCTCCTTGGAGCCAGAGCAGCATAGATGGCAAAAGAAAAAGATTAAGGCCCTGATACTCTAGTCCTAGTGACCAATGTCTTCTAACACTCACAGTACACACTCTTCCTTTTATACAGATTGCATTGTTTTTATTTCTGTATTGTTTTCTTTGCACAATTGTTCTTTTCCAGTCTATTTGCACATTTCTCTTGCACATTTTTCCTGTCTTGTGCAATTTATTATGTCCTTTATGAGCTGACATAACATGTGAATTTCCCCCTTGTGGGATCAATAAAATAATTCTAATATATTCTAAATATTGAAAGCCCCATAGAAATGTTGAGGAAACACTGTTGATGGGAACAAAAATTAGGCCAAGTGTCACAGAAGTAGTCTTCATACCTGTGGCCTCTGAGTGTAACAAATACAAGATAATTGATACATTGTGGAAATGTCATGAAGGACAGGGAAAAGGTAAATGTGACATGGTGACAGCCTGCAAGATGTGAAGAGAACCCTTAAGAGGACATAACAACTGATGGGCACGGATTAAACAAAAGTAAAAAGATGTTGAAAAAAGAAACTACAAGCAAAAATCCAAGAGCAGAGCAATGAGATATAACCGAGGATAACACCTGCTCAGTGGTCCAGCTGGTTCTTTGCAGTAACAACAGTTTGACTGGTAGGTTAAGTGGGTGGAGGCAAAGGTGTTCTTGCCTCAACTGAAAACCTGAGTGCTACCAGTGCTGGGGAACACAAATAAAAAAGCTGCAGCTAGTTGAAGCAAGAGCAAAGAGAAAAGTTGAGTAAAGGCTTTTTTTATCAACAGAACCACACAAAACTACTGAACCAAATTCCTTAAAGTCTTGAGGTTAAGTATGAACCAAGAAAGAGCATTTACTGTTTTTTGGGTGGGTGGGGGGTTTGAAAACCTCTCACCATATATACTTTAGGTTAAATAGATCTACTGACACCCAGCTATGACATAAAATGCAACCCCTGGATATGACTAAAACTCTACACTGGCATTTAAAGAAAAGAAACTATTAACTACACAATCTGCACTTGTAAGTTTACTTTAATAGTATGACAACAGTCTTGAAGACAATGAATCAAAAGACATGTCAGGTAACAAAACTGCTTTGAACTGGAATCTAGGCTTGTGTGAAGGTGAAGCTGCAATTTGAAGTGACACACACCCACCACCCACACTGATTCTTCTTCCGCTGATTTTTTTGATGACATTCCATATCAGAATAATGAAAATGCTTTTAGTGCAGCATTCAAAGCCTCAATTGTATGGAATTTATTTCATGTTTGTCACAGACAGAAGCATTCTATGAACTCATGAGACATAGTCCAGGACAGAAAGGGCCTGTCACTGAAGGGTATGGTGACAGGTCACCACAGCATTCCGCAAACAGTGCATGCATAAAGAAAATAGTGTGCACAACTCTCCCTGGCCATCAGTCATACTTGAAACTGCACAAAGACAAACAGACGAGCAACAGAGCAAACACACACACACACACTCATAACTATAATAAGCTGCATTAGTTAAGCCAGTCTTTTTTTGTGGGCCTCACCGGTTTATCTGGTGTAACGAGCAAGACTCTAAAATCCCAAGGCATGCCTGGACAAGACAACATTCAGAGATAAAGAAGACAAGGCTTATATCCAAAAAAACTGAAGTCAAGCAGCAATACTTCACAGCTGCTGTGCCTCTCTCCAATAAGCTGCACACTCCTGGGATTTGCAAACAGGAGCCTCTGGCTGAAAGCGATACTTGAAGTCACTAGACTCTGTGTGGCCTCATGCTTTGTTGACAGAATTCCGATAATGCGTCCACCTATGGTTTTCTGAGAAAGAGCCCATGGCGTTGAGAGGGACTGTAACATGTTCATTCAAAGCTTTCCTGGGAACGGCCTCTTTACTTGATCTGTTATGCAGGTGGAGAAAAAATGTGGTGTCACTTAATTATAGCTGTAAGGAGAGTGCTGCCACAACTACAAGCAATGTGACAAAGCCTCTACCTCAGGGTCACTGATGTAACAGCAAATACCTGAATGTTTCAATATATTACACAAGCTTCAGTCACTTGCAGATAAGAGATTGTTGCATGTTTTGTTTGAATGGGTCTGTTTGTGTTCAAGTATGGTTTTGCTACTAAGAAAGTATGTCAGGTTTTTCAGAAAAAAGTGGATTTAGTTGAGAAGGAGGCTGTACAGTAAAAAAAAAATGAAAACAACAGAATTGTTTTGGAGATGGTATTTATATGAAGAGACATCATAATTGATGAGTGAGTCATGAGTCACAACTGGTCATGTCTGTGTTTCCCTGCATCGAGATAGGACCATGCACAGACACTCTGACTCAGGCCTGTGGCTGTCTCAGGTTCAAATATAATAAACCTGTGTTTTTCAAAAAGCTGTTGCTGAAGCCCCCTCAGATATACTGTGGACTAAAAAGAAAATCCCTATGGCAAGACATCTCTATGATGCAAGAGAGAAAGTATCGTTTATCAAAAATTCAGATGTTGCGTTAAAGTCAAGAACATTTGAAATACCCTAAAAAAAATTCAAAGCGAAAGATATAGCGAGGAATTTTTATCATTATCTGAAAGTAGAACTTTATGAGGATGTGCTTGTAAGGAAAGACAGTTTTCTCCTGTTCTAGCCTATGTGTGGTTGGGGGCCATTGATCTGGCCGACAAATATGTCAGGGGTACTTGTGACAATCTGGAAAAATGTAATTGTCCAACCTAAGACATGAACAAAAATCTTGATGGTCACTAACAACTTCAGAACCTCTAGCCATGGCACACCTCTTTGAGGGGTTTATAGATCCAGCACAGGGTCTCACCTAGCCTTGTTCACACGCTTTAAATCTGCTCAAAACAATGGTGGAGGTCTATGGATTGAGTAAGGGAAAAAAAATCAAAGGAAAATACACTGACAAATGGTTTAGTACTGGAGTGTCACCAAAGTACTAACGCGTGAATAAGTCTTCAAATGAGAATGCTGTTTTTATGCAATAACTGTACTGGACCGCACTAAAAGCCATAAAAATAGAATGGAAATCAAATCAAAAAGGTTACATTAAAGTATGGAAAGATGAATGCGTGTAAGGAGAATGTGTCCATTTTTCTTGGCAGCAATCACAATATGAAAATTTCTCATTAATTTTCACCCAAACACACCTAAATGTTGTTTTTATTGTGCTAGAATGAGCCCGCTCTGTTTACAGATGATGTTACAACAATTTTGATGAAGTACTGGTATTTTAAGCTGACATGTTCAAATTATGTGCTTCAGATCTTATTAGGTGTTAAAAATACAAATAGTTACTCTCTATTAGCTTTCATTTGAAATGGATCCAAATTTTCCCAGATAAAAACAGGTCAAGTGTAGATACTGTAGAAAAATGACAGGGCCTTCCTGAAAGCACGCTGACCACACCTCAAAACTATTTCCCCCCTGGCCATATCACAAAAATTTCCATCTTACAGCTAATATCACTTGTTAGCAAAAAGGACTTTGCTACCTTGAACTTGCATTTTGATATTTTCCTCACAGAACAGTGGGATATCCAGCTGTATATAGGCACCATAACCTTACATCAGTAATGACAGGTGTACATAATCTAATTGTTTTGGGGGTTTTTTGTTTTGTCTCTGGATAAAATATTTACAATCAGACCATTGTTTTGGTTGCATAACCATTATTCATCTGAAATTATAAAAAGGTAATCCATGCTAGTGTAAGCACTACATCCATAATACAAATCAAGAGAGGGATTTTGTTGGTCCTTTACCTTCACCCTCTTAGGCAATTGCTTGCAACTCCATTCGTTCTGTTAAATCGAAACTACTGAAACTGCAATAATCTACAGGGAGAATAGTCGCATGATACTGAACACATTACTGTCAGCACATCTGTATTAGTCTAATTTTCTAATCACTTCCTGGGTGATTATTATGATTACTGGTTTATATTTGTTTAGTTCCTTCTCCCTTAACTGAAACATGTCAAAGCATTTTCCGAGCAAAGATCATTTTGACAGTTTTTGGATATTCTGAGGGCGGGACATCCACATTCTGTCCCCAGGTCAGCGCATCAAGTTACCTTTTTGGCTCCAAAAGGAAAGGACATGATCTTCCCGTGAAGTGCCTTTTTTGTGGTCTCTGCTGCAACTAACCCAATACATAGGCCTGTACCTTCATGACCAGAGAAACACCACCTACCCAAGCACTTGCGCACGGCAATGCACACTTATCACACTGCTTTGCAGCCTCTGAGTGAGCACAGATAAACAGTGTGGCGATCAAAGGCCTCTGATAGCGCTCCAGGGGAGGGCAAAGGGGGACAAGGACTGATCCGTCTCTGGAAAAGACTGAAAGAGGCCAGGGCTCAGTCAGTACCTTCGAAACAGGGTATGAAAAGGGGGCAAACATATCCTGACAATGGCCTATTCTTTCCTCACTGTGGACTTATTGCACTTTTGATCACACTTAACACAAAATTATACTCTGGCACCTGCAAAAGAAAATACATTTGAAAGCAAAACAAAGCCAGGCATTTGACAAGGATTTGTGTAAGGATCTGAGAGAGAACACACACTAATTAACTGCTGGCAACAGAGTAAAAGAAAAAGACATGCACTTGTTAGTGTTTTCAACACTAACAAGTCCATGTGCCGAAAATGAGATTTGAATAAGGGCAAACATATTATTCAACGTTCAGCATGTAAGCGTCAGGTTTTAACTGCATCTAAGAATGGACAAACTAAATAAATCTTAAGGTTTAATGATAATTAAAGGATACCATAATTTATCCTACTTGCTTGGAAGTAGGATAATCAACATCATCACATCCAATTCTTTCCGTCACCTGACATGAACTTGTGGTAAAAGAAAGGCTTTACTTGCTGCATAAAAGAAGCGTGTCTGCCAATCTGTAACAAAGCAAGACAGACAATAATGCGTTTGTTTTACCTGGCTGGTAACTTTAGGTAGATTTCCCTAAACCAGAAATTAGTATAAAACACTACACAGTCAGCAGGCGCAGCGTGTAATTTTATTCTGACCAATTTACGCGATGAAAATAACCCACATTAGAATATTTTCTGTTCATCGAGATTGTTGAGTTTAGCACAGCTGCGTTTACCAAACTTGACAGTCAAAGTTTTCACTTCCTAATCTGGGATATCATTCGAGAGTTGAATACATACAGTACATGTCTGTGTTCCTGTTGAAAATAAGAATCTCATGTTCAAATCTCAAAGTCATTTCCACAACACAATCTCCCAGCGTTAGCACACAATGACAGTGAGTCACACTGCTACCTGTTGGCCAACATATCAATAACTGTCACACAAAAGGTGTTCCTTCCACATTCCAGCTCACAAATACTCACATTCCAGCAAATAACTGTCACCCACTCACACCAAAGCACAACCAGTCCTTAGCAGATAAAAGCTGCAATTATTAAGGTGCGTCTCGGTAGAGGCAATTTTTCATACGTCAGAAATTTCAATTATGAGGGTGTGTCTTGGTTGACCTAATTTTTCAGACCTCATTAATATACTCCCTAAGACAGACATCCACCTGAAAAATCTACCTGAAAGCTTCAATAACAATCTGTCTAGAAATAGAAATTGACACAAGAGGCTACATGACTGTAGAATGCCAATTCACATTTTTGCAAAAAGTTGCAGTGTAGTTCCCCTGTGACATCAATTCCTCTGACATTTGGAAGCTAACGTGGCCTTCTGACAGCGGCGTTGGGGGATGCCTGTTGCCATATCAACAATTGTCCCAGTGGTAGCAACAAGTGCTCCTGTGGGGAATTTCAGTGCCCCTCATGAAGTGATCAGAGAAGAGCAATGGTGCTTTCTTTAAACATTCACAAAGCCAAGCCAGACAAGCAGCAGGAGGCACAGCATTTGAGAGGGTCAGGGTTCACGATAGATGGCTGCATATGTAGCACTTTAAGAACATTTTAACTAGCGAGAGCAAACATTGCTACCAAAAGCTTAAAGTATACCCTGTGATCTCAGATTAGCAACCGATAGAAAATCCATCTATTTAAGATTATGGCCATGGTGAACACATTAGCTGGAGGTCATGTTGTGAGAAGTACCCACACATTTCGTACCTTTAATAAGCCGCTTAAGGAAATGAAGGAAAAGTCAAGCTCAGTCGAGAAACAACACACTGCCCAGGAAGAAGAAAAACACAGCAGGCTTGTTTATGTATAACAACATAGCTTATTCTGGACTGAACTTGCCTCAAACCTAGAACATTTTCTAGATCAACAAAGGTGAGCATACACCTAAAAACAACAGCTCAAATGACAATAACAACACCCTTCACTCTAGCATGTTTTGGCAAGGGACCATGCTTTCCCCAGCTAACTGAAGCTCTGGCAGCTTTAGCCAGACATGGTGGCTGAAAACACCAATAACCTAGGGTAAAATCCTATTCCTACCTGTTGCTATAGTTTCAGTAAGCAGCCTTGAAGCAGTATCAAGAAGCATCAATCCATCAGACACATCTAGCACTGCAGAGCCTGTGCCACTGCTTTATCCCAGCACTGTGGCAACAACAGTAAACGAACACCATGCCGACCAGGGCATGATTCATTAACTGACACACATTACAAGAAACACAAGGTGCCCATGGTGACTGGTGCCTAATTATTGAAATCACTCAGTGATTTCAAAACAACTGCTTTAAACCCAAGGAATGTGGAAAATGAAAAAAATATAAAACAAAAGCTTGTCTCATTTTCCAATCACGGTGAAACAACAAGGGGCAAAACTGGATTTTAAATTGGCCAGATCTGTTCAGCCAGTCAGCATGGAACTGATCCCTACTTTCAACACTCACAGCCACCCTGTGGTGGGATGGGCTGAGTGCCAGCAGGCTACAACATAGGTGTTCCTCTCCCCCCAGTAACTCTCAATAAGTTGGTGTCATGTTACTGTAAACTGGAATCACCTTTCGCAGTTACGGTAACCAAGGCTGAGAACTTCCTCACGTGTCAATTTGCGTATTTAAATGCTGCCTGTGGACATAAGGAACCACCCTTTACCCGAGTTAAAATCCAACCATGTTAGGCTGCACTATTCACACTTCAGCTCAAAAATTAACTTATTAATCAAACATGGAAATAATGCATCTGATCCTTCTCAGGAAGTTGTCTTTTCAACTTTCTGCAGACACAATCCTCATAAAGCCAAACGAATCATTACTTTAGTGAAGACTTCAAACGAAAAGACTGCCAGGTGACACATTAAAAGTCTAATATACAAGACTTAAGAGAAAGAAATTCAATTAACTCAAAATTAATATATTGATGTGTCTATGTTTACATAACCACTCCAATGTAATACTTTGTTTCAATATCCAAGAATTGGTTTTTAATATTTAAATTAGGTGGAGTTCCTCTCTACAGTGGATGTTACACACCACCATGTATTCAGTTCATTGCGATTAAAGGAAAGAGTGAGGTGAGGAATATTGCACTGGAACAGGCACATTGTCTCCTAGATGTAATAAAAGCCAACAAACTGTACAATCAACTCATTGCTGGGGCGTTAAACAAAGAAACTGTGTTTTGTGTTTTAATACTACTTAAAGAGTGAGCTCCATGGATGATGGGGGGGGGGGGGTCAGTGGACGGGTGCCCCCGAATTGTAGGAGCCAGCCTGTCACCACATTGGAGCGGACCGGGTGCAGTTATGCTATTTTGAGACGAGCCATGCATCGTGAGTCCGTTAGCCATGATATGAAGCAGGTCACTAGTTCAAGTGACCTACTTTCACAATACACAGCATAGAGACTTAAGCAGATGTCATTGTTAGCAAGCCATGGAATTACAGGCTTTCCATAATGATTACAATGACTACAACAAGAATCTGTCAACTGTCTCTCAATCAGCATTTTCCTGGGTTTGTTTAGCTAACCTATGCATCCCATCTTTTCCTTTCAATGCCGGTAATTTAGGTCACCTTGTAGTGACTCATAAGCAGGAATGTATAATTAGCTTACCTGTTACTCCAGTTAATCATTGGCTCATGCACTAATGTCTGTGGGAGGGTTCGTGGCTATTCATCTTGTATTAGCCACCCACGAGAATTTACAACCAGAGGTGGAGACTAGAACCATTGGAAGGTCATAAATTGAAAACTGAGAGGCATGGGAATGTGCTGCGGCCTTTAGTGTCACAGCTGCTCCAGTCAACTTCCTCCCTGGCTACGTTTCGTCGTTTCACTCCACCCCACATGTATATAAGGAGGGGGTTATTTTTTGTTTTTGTTTGTTTGTTGTTGTTGTTTTGTTTTTTTTTTGTTTTTTTTTGGGGGGGGGGGGGGCTTTCTGTTAAGCTAAATAAAAGAGCCCGGTGATAGCTAACATGTCCATATGGATGCATAGAGTTAACCATAATGGTTAGATAACGAAAGCAGAAGTTCATTCAAGCGAGAGCACTAACTATCACCAGGCAGCATGCAGACTGCATGAGGACGTTTTAAGATGCTATGTTAGCATACGACGTCGACATATATCGGTGAACCATGCTTTGGGTCAAGATTCATCACAAAGGGCGGAAGGCAGCTCGCTTGGACACCATCTACCTTAGTCAAAGCTTCTCCTTGCTACCGAGACGAGAGCACAACCGGCTGAAACATTAACAAAACAGAAAGCAGCACTGACAATGGTTATATTTTAAACACACAGTGTGCCACTGCGCTGAACGTTGGTCGGGACCCCTGCTAATACGTTAACACCGTCCGTTAAAGGGGAAGCTAAATGTTGCCCAGGAGGAATGCTACCTTTACGGACATAAACCCTGCGCTCGTTGTGCGGCTAAAATGGTTAGCTCTTATTTTATGGGATCTTGCAGTCGACGTCAATTAAAGACCACGACAGGGCGATGAAAGACGCCAAATATGTCACAAAAACAACCAATTCCCAAAAGAAACGACTGTTATTATTTACGCCCAGAGTTTGATTTTTTTCTTCTTCTGCTCCGTCTCCTTCTACGAAAGAGCCTTAGCCCTGACAGGAAGCTAGCAACGCTGCACTAGCTAGCATGCTAGCTCAGCTCCGCACTTTTGCACTTCCCGGCAGCGGTTACCAGCTAGCTCAGACGTCAACACATATGATTTTACATTCAACAAACAAGGGGCTTGCCGGAAAAAATGATGACGGGGTTTGAAAAAAACAACAATAAACGTCAACACAAGTCTTCGTAGTGCCGCCCAAGCTAACGTTAACGTGGTCACTCATATGGGAAGACAGTCAAGCACCGACTCAGAATTTACTTTAGCTGTCCCCGTATGATCTACAAGCGTCATCGTGATACTACCTAACAATCTGTGAGTTGCACAACTTTTAACCACCGTGCCCCGTCCGGTTTGTGTTGCTGCCATCGCACACGATCGTGTGTGTGTGAGAGAGAGAGAGAGAAGACAACTTCCCACAGCTGGGGCGAGTTTTCAGAAGATGAGGTTTGTGTTGGTACTTACAAAGAGCAGGCTGAACATTGAAATCCCGTGACTACCCGGAGAAAGTGGAGGAGAGAGAGAGAGAGCAGATAGCGATGTCAGCTCGACGTTTTTTGTTCGTCTTCAATGTGGCAGCAGCTCGAGCTTGGTCGGAAGTGGAGAAGTGTTGTTGAGGAGGAGCCTCCTCAACCCGGCGACACCCTCACCAGGCCCCCGACGGAAATGAGGCTTTCAAGGCGGCGCAGTGAAAACGCGATGCTCACACACTCACTTGGGAGACGGGTGGTCTTTTCTAGTGTTCATTAAACTGGAAATTTAATACTTCACTCCAAGTTAATGCACAGTTTTTTTTTTGGTCAATATCTTGTTTAAACTATTTCCGTAATGTAATTGGATTTTTAATTCCCCAGTCCCTTCTTGCACTCCATTCATATTTGTGTAAATATGTATCATTTGTATGCTTTTTATTTTATAAACATCCCATTTTTATTTGTGGTGTTTGCGTTGTGGTCGCATAGTTGTGTTATGGTAAATGTTAGAAGTTCTTCATAACAATAAATTGTAATTTTGACAATATAAATAGGGTGACTAAACTAATTGTCTTTAACATGAGTGGTTGTTAATAGTTTTCTTTGCAGTCGCATTCACACCATTGTCCTGATCTTATTCATATTAAGTGTTAACTTTCATTTGTACCCTTTCCTCGGTTTAAAAACATACATCTGTTTATTTTACAACTCTTACACAATCTTTAATTCGTTTGACAAACATTTGATCAAAGGCACATGTCAAAAATTAAACGACACACTTGGCAGCATTTCCTCTCCGCTGGTTTCCTGCTTGTTACTGTCGCTGTTTGTCTGGTGCACCACCGCAAGTCTCCCACCGCTCTATGAATTATCACGACACAAGTAAACAGCAGCTGGCGTGTTACAAAACCAGATGCGTCTCCTCTTAGCCTCGAGTCAGCGCAGTGAAAGGCACAAGAGGTGGAGTTTACGGAGAGCACGCGAACGCAGCATGGAGGGTCTGGCGTCAATACGACGTAAGAAGAATCCGGGTGCGTGATGACAGCTCACCATGGTGACGACAGTTCCAGAAAATAAGCGCACAACATTATCCCAGCCCTCCTGGCTTGTTTTATAACATACACAGCGTAATACCACGTGTTCAGCCAATCACATGCTAAACAGCTCTATCGGGTTGATACGTTGATGGATTCTAGGTTACATGATCTCCATGGAGGCCCCATTTGGGTAAATCCATTTTGTTTGAATCAGATTTGTAGCTTTTTATAATAATAATAATAACAACAACAACAACAACAACAACAACAAACAACTATTATTATTATTATT
>JAFBJT010091720.1:40646-51203 GCA_016785325.1 Chascanopsetta lugubris | reverse complement strand
CTGCTCCCCCCACCCCCCCCTCCTCCGCCTCCTCCTCCTCCTCCTCCTCCTCCTTCCCCCAGCGCTTCACAAACCTTTTTGTTTTGACGAGGTCTGGAGCGCACGGATCACTGCCCCGCAGAGATGTGTCGACCCCCGGTGCTGTTTAACAGACACACCGGCCGGCGGTCAGGACGGGCCCCGGAGAACCAGCGCGGCTCCCGCGGCCCCCCGTCATTCCACACTCCGCCAACTGTCAGACGCATTAAATCTGTCGCTTCCGCAGCTGATTACGCGCAGATAGTTTATGATAATTCCCCCTTTTCCCCCCCAATAAAGCGTCGGATAATCACGTCTCCTAACGCAACCTTCGGATCCTCCCTGCTGAGCCGTCCTCCTGTTAAGATTCGTCGGGTTATACCTCGGATGCTACTTTACCCGATTGAACGTGTAATTAGCATTATCGTTATTATTGCTTGCTTGTTTTTTTGTTTTTTTCTCTCATGTCAGTTCACCTCATGTCACCAGGACGTAGAAAACAACAAAAACATGGAAGCACACGGGTGGCTGCCAAATAGTGTCCCCCTGCGCCTCGGATCATTAAGAGCTTCCCTGCCAGTGTTCAGTCCGGATCGCAACGATGACGTCATTGGTCCCGAGTTGTAAAAGTGTTGCTGAAATCCGCCAACTTGCCTGTCCTAGTGGCGCGCCAGACAGGCTAGCAAAAAGTATTTGTTGAAAAATTAGCGTAGCGCTGTCGGGTTGTCATTATGCTAGCTGGAGCTGCAGTCCGTTTGAAGTCGTTTGACCCCGATCGTAAAAGAATGCTAACAATGGGGGTATTAACGTGTTTCCCCCCCCCCCCCGATTTTGTTGGAAAATGGTCACAGATGTGTTCGGGGCGCTGTAAGATCTTTCCGCACCACTCCGACTGTCAGACGTATTAAATCTGTCGCTTCCGCCGTCGCTTACATAAGGATAACGGTCGGTTACGCAAGGATAGTTTACGATAATTCCCGTAAGTGTTGATAAGCACGTCTCCAAACGCCACATTTAGACTCCCCCCCCCCCCCCACCCCCCCAAACACACACACACGCACACACACACACACTCTCTCTCTCTCTGCTGCTTCCGCTGTTTGCTGCAGTGGCTTGATATGATATGAATCCTCGCTCCGTAATTAAAATATAAATCACGCCATGATTGCATTTACTTTGCTAACCTGGCTCTGGCCTATCGGAAGATTGATTTAGCGGCAGAGTAATGATGACACACCTCGCCTCCCTGCTCGGAGCCTCTCCAGGCTCCGTCTCGCTCTGGCCTCCTCGTTTGTTTTTAGATGTCGGCGCCTCGGGCATCTATCTCTCTGACGAAATCCCACAGCCGCTTGGCAGCACAGCACACGCAGCAGCAGCAGCGGTAGTAGCAGCAGCAGTGGCAGCAGCGGTGGCAGCAGCAGCAGCAGCAGGAGGCTTGATGGCGATAGTTTATCACAACGTGCGCCTTCAAAGCTGGAACGCGGTGTCCGGGTGGCACATCCCCGGACTCCATGTTGGCTCTTGAGCTCAAGGTGGAGACCGTCACCTTTTAAAGGTGCAGTGTGTAAGATCTGGTGACTTCTACAGGTGAAGTGGCGTGGTGTATCCCTCACCCTCACCCTCACCCTTCTGGACATGCAGGAGAACCTATGTCATTCTCACTCTTCAGATGTTTGGTAGGTCCACTCTGGTTTACTGTAAAAACATGGCGGCCCCCAGAGGGAGGACCCGCTCCTGCTACGCCAGGCTTGTTTTCAATAGGTAGTGAACTGATAATGTTCCGTTGTCGCCTCTCAAAGACCCTGGTCCGGTGAGGTTCTTTAACTGCGTCTGCTCCAGTCCAGTTTGTGGAATTGCGTCAATGGATTCATGGTTGTGTTGATGGTGTTTCCAAACAGACACAAAAACCAGCACAAATATTTCAGTACTTGCCGCACATGTAGGAGACGGCCGCGGAGATGTTGACTGTCTCGATGACAAGTTCCGACCCACTGTTGACGATTGACGCACCGTTGCCCGACCTCCTCCGCTGGAACTCTTTGGGCATTCTTGGGTTGCCGTGATCCGGAGAACGTCTCCGCGCCGTCGTGACTCCGAAGTCTGGACCGAGGGTGTGAAATATGTGGCCGGCACCAGTCGAGAATGACTACTTTATAGGTTATTATGGGATGGTGTTACTGGTCCGGGCCGCTGAGTTCCACACCCCAAACCGCGGCACACAACCTCCCCCCCCTCCCCCACCCCCACCCCCACCGTCAGACGGTGTGAAACCCGGTGCTTGAACCTCACACACGCTGCCGTGGCACCTGTTTAAACCGACACCACATTTATTAACCTAATTCACGTCTTTACGCACCACCGATAATTAAGGTGCCTCTTCAAACACACCATTCAGCCCAGTGTGTGGGAGGGGAGGGGAGGAGAGGGGGGGGGGGTTGGTGGAGAGAGAGAGGGGGGGGGCGGGTGCGGTTTAGATGAGGAGATGAGACCTTTTAAGCGTCATGTGCTTTCATTGCGGGGAACCGTCGGCGATACATGAAAGCAGCGCCAGCGTTTTCAAAGAAAAGTCAAGAAACCGTAACCCGGTAAACGCTGGGCCGACTCGTGCATGAGCGCACAACACCACCAACCCCCCCCACCCCCACCCCCGCCCCCCCCCCCCCCCCCCCCCCCCCCCCCCCCCTCATCACAATCCGGCCCTTTGGTGACATAAAGGGCCATTTAGTGCTCATTTGGCCCGGGATGAATAGAGCCAGTTCAGCAGCCGCCGCCCGGGCCCTAGTGACAGCACTGGGAGGGGGTAATGGTGGTGGTGGTTGGATGGATGGGGGGGGGGGGGGGGGGGGGTGTGGGGGGTGAGGGGGGGGTCGGGGTCCCACAATACCGCCGTTGTTGACAGCCGCGCTCCTGAGGGAAGGATGGGGGGTGGGGGGGGGTGGGGGGTTTGAACCGTGCACCGACTTGCATGCGGCTGTGCAGCGGCCCTGGAGGACGCGGGCCCCTTGTTTACAACTCGGCCGCTAATAATGTGACAGCTGAAGAGTCGCCAGAGGCTCCTTCCAACAGATCCACCGTCAACCAGTCTGTCCTCTCTCTCTCTCTCTCTCTCCCTCTCTCTCTCTCTCCCTCAGTCTCCCTCTCCTCTCTTTAATTCTCTCTCTCTCTCTCACCAGCTCTCTCTCTCTCTCTCTCTGTCCCGCTTACCAGCTCTCTTTGTCTCTCCCTCTCCCTGTCTCTCGCCCTTTCTGTGTCTTTCTCCCTCTTATCTCTCCTTTCGATTCTGTCTCACTCCCACCTCTCTCTCTCTCTCTCTCTCTCTCTCTCTAAGTCTCTGTCTTTCTCTCTCTCTCCCTCTAACCAGCTCTCTCCCATTCTCTTTCTCTTTGTCTCTCTCTCTCTCTGTGTCTCGCCCCTACTGTCTCTCTCTCTCCCTCTTACCATCTCTTTCTCTCTCTCTCCCCCCCTTGGTCTCTCTCCCTCTCTCTGTTTATTCTCTCTCCACGTTCCTCTCTCTCTCTCTCTCTCTCTCTAATTCTGTCTTTCTTTGTCTCCCTCTCCCCTCTCTCTGTCTGTCTGTCTGTCTCTCTCTCTCTCTCTCTCTCTCTCTCTCTCTCTCTCTCTCTCTCAGAATCAGCTGGATCATTTGCCACGCGTGGGCCTGATAATCAATAACAATTAAAATTGCTCTCTCGCTGTCTCCTGCCCCCCCCTCCCCCTCCCCCTCCACCACCACCACCACCTTCTTCTTTTCCTCCTCGTGCTCGTGTAGCTGTGTGTTGTCGCGCGTGGGGCCCTCAGGCTGTATAATTAGCAGTCGGCTTGTAACGTGGCGTGCGCGCTCTTTGTATTTCCCTCAGATTTGCTGATGTCGTTCAGAGACACACACACACACACACACACACACACACACACACACAGTCGTCGCCTCGCTGGGGATAATATAGAATGTGTGGGTGTACGTGTGCGAACGCGCGCGCCCGCATTTAATCCGTGTTTATCCCCCCCCCCCCCCCCCCCCCCCCCCCCCCCCCCCCCCCCCCCCCCCCCCCCCCCCTCCCCCCCTCCCCTCACCCACCGTCGCTGCGGAGATTATCCTGCGTCACACTGCGTGTTTTTCGCGCTGATCGGAGCCGTGCCGCTCCACGGAGTCTGGCAAAGCTCCAGGGACGTGGAGCGAGAGGCTCCGTCACTGCCGCTTATCCACGCGCTCGTCTCGGAGTGTGGGGGCCCCCGCGTGTTTACGCCGAGGATCCACGGCCCCGCCACGGTCATTTATCAACGTTGTGGAGAAACGCACGAGGCACAAACACCGTGCGAACTCCACGGTTTGTCCACGCGCAATGACACACGCGCGCGCGCACACACACACACACACACACACACACACTTACAGGTACACACACGCAACCACATTATCACGCGTGTACACACTTGCACTAATAGTCGCACGTACTGGCTCGCACACACGCACACACACACACGCATGCATGCAGGCCCACAATGTACACACACTGTCACGCGCACACACACACACACACCGAGAAGAACCGTAACGCACGATCACCACACCACAGACACACTCGAACGTGCACTCACTCACACACACGCACACACACGCACGCGCATGTATTATTGTGGCGCTCGCGCGCAGGGAGCACTGAGGCCTCCGTCCTGGAGGAAATGATGAGCGGTGCCACAGTGTTTGTTCCGGTGCGTGTTACCGGCGGGTCACGGGGAGTTCACGCGGCTGTCGTCAGGAACAGGAAACGAGGGGGGAGAGAGAGAGGGGGGGGGGGGTCAGATTGGGTTGGATCATTGGTCGGGGGGGGGGGGGGGAGGAGGAGAAGAGTCTCTCTCTCTCTCTCTCTCTGCCTCTCTCTATCGCCCCTCTCTCTGTCTGCCTCTCTCTCTCTCTCTATCTGCCTCTCTCCCTATCGCCCCTCTCTCTGTCTGCCTCTCTCTCTCTCTCTCTCTCCCCCGCCCCGCCCCCCCGCCCGCTCCCCCCGCCCCCCTCTCCGCCCCCCCCTCTCTCTCTCTCTCTCTCTCGGCGGCAGCAGAATGGGCCCTCGCAGAGCCGTGTGAGGTTCCGCTAAAAACACCCGGTGGTTTTCTGTTTAATGGTGCGAGTCGGGGCTCCGCTCCAGCGGTCTGCTTCATAAACGCAGCCCCAACCACTGCTGCCTAACGCCCCCCCCCCCCCCCCCCCCCCCCCCCCCCCCCCCCCCCCCCCCCCCCCCCCCCCCCCCCCCCCCCCCCCCCCCNNNNCCCCGCCTGCCTGCTGCTGCCGACCGCTGTGATGGATCGGGCGGCCGTCGGGAGTTGTTTGTTGCGCAAACTATTCTTAGCAGCGGGGATGGGCGTCAACACGCAGCATTCCCCCCCCCCCCCCCCCCCCCCCCCCCCCCCCCCCCCCCCCCCCCCCCCCCCTCCCTTCCCCTCTCTCCTTCCTTCCTTCCGACTCATAATGTGACACTAGTGCGGAGGGATATCCAGCATCCAGGGCTTGGCGTCAATAGACACAAATTAGTGCGCACGCCAGCCTTTTACGCGCACGTTTACGCACGGCGGTAGGGTGGCGGTTCAAAGTCTACGTGTGCAAACAAAGGCGTCAAACAGTCCGCCCCCCCCCCACCCCCCGGCACACACACACACACCACGACGGCGGCGGCGCGCACAATGCGCAGTCACGCACTTGATCCTGACCTTGGTGGGGGGTGGGGGGGGGGGGGGGGGGGGGGGGGGGGGGGGGGGGGGGGGGGGCTGGCGGAGTCTCTCATCTGCGCCGGACCACTATTAATTTAATGGAAATGGAATGAGTGCAGGCCACGAGACACCAGCCTGTGTGACCCGAGCTCCGAGTTGGATTTTTATATTTGATCATGTCCCCTCCTCCCTCCCTCCCTCCTCCCCCCCCCCTCTCTCTCTCTCTCTGGAGGAGGCGAGGCGGCGGCGCGTGCACGCGGGCCCCGTGCCAAATGGAGAGACTCCGCCGCGCTGGCGGTGACGGTTGTTGTTCCACGATGAGGCACAAATGTCCGTAACGGCAGCGTGACACGCAGGAGGCCTCTCTGCGTTAGCGTTGATTATTTTTACGCTCACATGTAGAGAGAGAGAGAGAGAGAGGGAGGGAGAGGGAGAGGGAGAGAGAGGGGGGGGGGGGGGGGGTGGGCCCACGAGGCCCCTCAGGAAATACGCAGGCAGCGGGGGTGATGTGATTTCTCGCCGCTGTCTGCGTAAATTGCGGCAGCGCGTGCGCGTGGCGGCGCGCGCACGCGCTCTCTCCGTGGCAGCTCGGCGCGGAGGATATTGCCGGAGCGGGACGGACGGAGTGGCTCCAGGGAGCGGGGGGCGGGGGGAGGGGGAGGGGGAGGGAGGGAGGGAGGGAGGCGGCGCTGCATGATGGGGCGGGGAGGAGGAGTCACGCCGAGGGGCCCGCAGCAGGCTGATTAATGGGCCCCGGGTCACGGCAATAAAAGTGGCGTGCCAGCGGCGCGGCAGCGAGGCTCAGAGGCGTTTCTGAGCGATGATCGAGGAGCCGAGGCTCAGGCTGCTGCTGCTGCTGCTGCTGCTGCTGCTGCTGCTGACTATTTAAAGGCTTTTTTCTCTCTCTCTCTCTCTCTCGCTCTCGCTCTCGCTCTTTCTCTCTCTCTCTCTCTCTCCCCTGCACTCTCTCCCAAAGTCATTAAGTCTAATTCTAAATCAGATCTGACCACCGGGTGCCATAATAGTAATAATAACATTTTCCTCGTGTTTGTTGTTGTTGTTGTTGTTGTTGTTGTTGTTGTTTTCGTTCCCTCTGCCTGGATTTGGAAACTGCCTCCTCAGGAGTCCGACCAAGGCCACTCAGTGGGTTAGTGGGTTAAGATGCCACTCCACTCAATCCAAAGCTCACAAGTGCAGAGCGGTACATATCTCAATTTCTGTTTCTCTCTCTCTCTCTCTCTTTCTATTTGAACAAAAACACCACGTTTCCCCTCAGAAGACTGAGATCTACTTCACCCAGGAAGCTCTCAGTGAAATGAGTCCAAAGGGAAATAGGAATAAATACACACTTTAGATTTGCTGTAGAACAGATGCAGTAACTCGCTGTTTGGGAAATCCTGTTTTTATTTATTTATTTTTTTTGTTTTGTTAGATTGGGATTTGATCCCATGACATCTGGTCAGTAACCTTTACCTTCTATTTCATATTTCACAACCTCATATTTTCTTTAAGAAATACAGTTGATCATCAAAAAAATGTCCATCCATCACGCGTCTTATCCCTTGAGAATTAAAGCGGAGCTGTGATCAGACTAATTGTCATTTCCTTAAACCTCCCATCAATAACAATCTAATGATAATCTTAACATAAAAGAAGCTTTGTCTAATCTTCAAAGAAATTCAAATGTATACAAATCACGCACACACACACACACACACACACACACACACACACAGAGCAGTATTTTTACTGCCTCACTTTATTGAATGCTCTCATTACTCTGATTTACAAACGAAGACAATGTAAATTTCATTTCCACTTCTTTTCGCCCCAAACGCACCTTTTCACGCTCCCTTTATTTCATTATAGATTTTTGCATATTTGTCATCTTTCTCTCGCTCTCGCTCTCCCTCGCCGCTCGGCTGCGCCTGCTGGTCGGCTCTGTGTTTGTTGATCTGTGGCTCTGCGCCGGCGGGCGGGTAAACGCTCTCCCCACCGAAGTGGCCTCTGATGTATAATCTTCCCCCCCTCGCTCCTCTGGCGGAGGCAGCTGAGAGAGCAGGTCACAGAGGGCGCCGAGGAACCTGTGTGTGTGTGTGTGTGTGTGTGTGTGGAACGTGACTGAATAGACGCGGCCCCACAATGCATGTCTCGCCCCCACAGGGGTGGGCAGGACGGGGGTCAGAGGAAAAGGGGAGGAGGGTGGGGGAGCGAGGGCGTGTGGAGAATGGGGGAGTTGATGGATGTGAAGGGAGGGTGAGCCCACACGGTGCTTTCATCTCCTCTGTGTGTGTGTGTGTGTGTGTGTGTGTGTGTGTGTGTGAGAGAGAGAGAGAGAGAGTGAGGCAGGTTGTGATGACCATAAGTAGCCGTGCTATTATCTTGCTTTTCGTACCTTTGCTCTACTTCTCTCTGCAGCCACTTTGACGTGTTGTTTACATTTGCATGCAAAGAAACCAAATGTGTTTGATTCTTAACGGTGCAGTGGGTAAGATTTGGTGACATCTAGTGGTGAAGTTGCATCTTGTCTCGATCACCTCATCCTCACTCTTCTGAGCGTGCAGGAGAACCTGTATGGTCGACTTCAGTTGTCATTAAAACTCAATAGATTACGTTCACTTTTACTACTGTAAAAACATGGCGGCCCCCGCAGAGAGGACCCACTCCTCATGTAGATATACGTTAATGGGCCCATTTAAGGGTAATGGGGGACAATATAAAACGTTGAGGTCATTATCAATTCATGAGAATGTTAGTATGTAATTGTTTTGTAATGTTTTCAGAAGGTCCAAAAATGACCGAAATCTTACACACTGCACCTTTAACTTCTCTGTTGGGCGTGCATTTGTGTGTGTGTGTGTGTGTGTGTGTGTGTGTGGCAGAGCCAAGACACTGACAAACTGCTTTCTCATCTCCACAGGGCAACATCTGTTCGTGATGTCGATGCTGAGACACAAACCAACCTGGAAGTAAGACAAGGGAACCACATCACACGAAACATGGCAAGTCCCCGCGCTCCTCCTCTCTTTGTGTTTATGCGCAGTTTTCACACACACAAAAAAGAGAAGACAATGAAACTTTGATTCACTTTGAGCAATTCGATTCCACGGATGGATGTCGCACTTACTCGTGCCGTGTCCCCGTTGTGCCGCAGGTGGACGCGAGGTTGACGCCCCTGGCGGCGATGGGGCTGGACCGAGGGGCCCTGATGCACGACGGGCTCCGTCTCCACGGTGGGGTCGTGTACCCGGGCATCCGAGCGCTGCCCACGGAGAAGAGCCGAGAGACGCCGGGCCTCCCCCTCGCCTATAACCGGGACGGCCTTCCGGAGCTCATCTACAAGCCTGACGGCTCCCTGGACAGTCGCAAGCCGGCGAATGGATACCTCGGCCTCTACAAGGGCGGCCCTCCAGGTCTGCACAAGCCCGTGCTGGTCCCCGGGGCCGAGGGTCTGGGCTTGGAACGGAGAATGGGGCCTGGAGAGAAGGCATCCGAACTGGGTTTGGCAGGCGCCGGTGGCAGCTACCTCCGCCTGCCGTGGCTCAGCCCCTACCCCGAAGCCAGCATGTATCCCTTCATGGACACGTCCAAGTATGCAGCTCTGAACATGTACAAAGCGTCCCTGCTCAGCCAGCCCAACCCCTATCTGCCCCAGCACCTGGCCTACCCCTCTCTGTGCGCGGCCCAGGGCGGTAATGTGAACCCCGCCGCCGCCGAGAGGCTCTACTACATGCCGCCTTACCCTCCGTCTCCCATTTCCTCTCCCCTGGTGGCGCCCCCCATGCGGATTCCTGCAGTCACAGTGGCCCCCACATCGCTGGTTCACTGCCAGGACAAGGGGCTGGGAGTCCCGCCCCCCTTTGCACAGCAACTGCACCAGCCGTCCCCGCACCCGCAGCACCACCCGGCTGCCATGGACAGGGAGCGGTCTCCAAGCAGGAGCGGCAGACCGAGCAGACCTCCCTCCAGGAAGAGCTCCAACAATAACAGCAGCACTAGCACCAGTGGCACCAGCGGTGGGAGTAATAATAGTCTGCCTGTCGACTCTGCCTCTCGCCTCCCTCAGCACCCCCCCTCCCCCGCCCTCGTTGACAGTCCATTAGACATACAAAGGCCAGTTGCTAGGATAGGACAACTGCCCACCTCCTCCGCGCCGTCGGTCTCCTCCTCGTCCTCCACCACGCAGTCCATTCCCCACCCGTTCTCCGTGAGCAGCATGGCGTCGGACCAGCCCTCCCCGGCCCGGCCCAGCCCCCACAAGCCCAGGCAGAGGGACGGGGCGCCCGAGCAGCGGAGTGGGGGAGCCGAGAGGAGACCCAGCAGGTCTCCCTCCAAACCCAATTTCGAGAGGCCGGCTCACCAACCCCACGGAACCAAAGACTCGGCCGAGAAGCCCCTAGACCTGTCCGGGTTCGGACTGGCTCCCAACGGATTCCCGGTTAAGATGGACGCTTTGCCATCGAACGCGCGCTATGGAGTCCCGCCGAGTCGAGAGCTCCTGAAGGAAAACCTGTCCCTGTCCCCGTCGTCCCATCCCCACTCTGTGGTCAGCAGCACTTCTTCAAAGGTCTCCGAGAGGCCGGAGATGATCAGCACTTTACACTCCTCCTGGGTCGTACCGAGCCCGTCTCCCTCCCACGCACAGCACACGCCGGGCCTGCCCTCCTCTCCAAGGCCTAACGCAGACCTGGGCCTTTCCCAAGCCAAAGGTTCCTCGCCCTCTGTCATCAAACACAAGAGTATGGAGAGGGTTCACCCTCAGCCACGCAGCTCCTCTTGTCCGAGAACCGGAGAGCCCAACCACAACGTCCCCTCCACTCAACACTCTGGCTCTTC
>JAFBJT010091720.1:25000-34019 GCA_016785325.1 Chascanopsetta lugubris | reverse complement strand
GCGCCGCCTCTCTTTCCTTCCCTTTGCTCCTTTGCTTTGCTTTGCTTTCCTTCCCTTTCCTCCTTTGCTTTGCTTTGCTTTTGAAGAATGGCGTCATCCCGCACCTACAGAGTTTAGCGTAGCCTCCGCGGGCGTCGTTGCTGAGCGGCTGTTTTCTAAGTGATGAGGAGCAGCGCGTGGGCGTGGCCATGCCGTCTCACCTGTCTTGTGCCTCTGCCGCGTCGCAGGACGTCACGGCCGGCGAGGGCAGCGAGTACGAGGACAGCGGCATCGACGGGGTGACGGCGGAGGCGGAGCACCAGTCCCGGCGCTACAAGACCATGTCGGCCTCCTTCTCCGTGTGCTCGGCGCACGGCAGGGGCATGTTCGCCGGCAGCGACAGCGGAAGCAGCGGCGGCGGCGGCGGCGGCAGCGGAGGGGGCGGCGGCGGCGGCGGCGAGTGCGTGCAGGGCGTGTACGAGAACTTCCGCCAGGAGCTGGAGATGAGCTCCTGTCAGACGGACAGCCTGGAGGAGGCGGGGTCGGCGCTGAGCGACGAGCAGAGCACCATGAGCTCCGCCTACCAGTCGGACCCCCTGCTGGGCGTGGCCCAGGGGATGGTGAGGAAGGCGGGGCGACTCGCCGTCAAGAACTTCCTGGTTCACAAGAAGAACAAGAAGGTGGAGTCGGCCGCGAGGCGCAAGTGGAAGAGTTACTGGGTGTCGCTCAAAGGTCTGTGCTTCACTTCGTTGCCGCGGTTACGCGTGGGTAAACCATGGGTTCGATTAAAGGCGCAGTGTCCAAAAGGCCGACAGCGTCGTGTGACACCGCTCTTATTTTGAAATTCGAATGGAAAAGTCTCGCGCAGAGCTCTAGTTATTTCCGACAGATGTCACACACTGCACCTTTAATCTGATCGGGGAGAAGTCGTGAACAAAGCCACGTGTTGTCAGACCAACCACTCTTTTATATATCTCGTTTATATATTCATTCGATACGCGATCGTTCCGATCATCCGCTGAAATCACATCGAATGATCCGAGTCGTCCACGCTGCGCTTCTGCGTGTCGGCCACTAGGGAGCAGAGTGAAATAGCCTGAGGAGATCTGCTCTTCCAGAGGCACTGCCACTCTTCCTCCCGCCGGTAAACCGCACCCAGCGGGTGAATGGATGATCTCTGTCTTTCCCAGGATGCACTCTGTTCTTCTACGAGACCGACGGCGGCTCCGGCATCGACAACAGCAGCGTCCCCAAACACGCCATCTGGGTGGAGAGCAGCATCGTGCAGGCGGTGCCCGAACACCCGAAGAAGGACTTTGTGTTCTGCCTCAGTAACTTGCTGGGCGACGCCTTCCTCTTCCAGGTGAGGGACGTTTAAAGGTGCAGTGTGTCCGATTTGGTGACGTCTAGAGGTGAAGTTGCAGGTTGCATCCTTCGGCTCACGCCTCCGAACGAGCGGGAGAACCTCTTAGGCTGCGTTTGTCGTTCAAACGCAGAAGACGTTTAGCGCGTCCAACTCTGGGCTCCTGTAAAAAACATGGCGGCCCCCCGCAGAGAGGAGCCGCTCGCCGCGTAGATAGACCTGAGTTATTCGTAAAAATAAAACGGGTCATGATGAATCGATTCAGCGTGTCATTATTTTTGTCATATTTTCAGAAGCGAACCAAAAAAAAATGACTGAGCTCGGACACACTTTGCACCTTTTTAAAGCTTTTACTTTGAAAAGCCCCCAGAATCTCCCTGGCCGTTTGACCTCTGGGCCTCTGACACCCCCTCCTCCCCCTCCTCCCCCTCCTCCCACAGACCTGCAGTCAGACGGAGCTGGAGAACTGGATCACGGCCCTGCACTCGGCGTGCGCCACGGCGGTGGCGCGGCAGCACCACCGCGACGACACGGTGCGTCTGCTCCGCGCCGAGATCAAGAAGCTGGAGCAGAAGATCGACATGGACGAGAAGATGAAGAAGATGGGAGACATGCAGCTGTCGGCCGTCACCGACACCAAGAAGAGGAAGACCATCCTGGACCAGGTCGGTGTCACTTTCAAAATAAAATAAAGATTTCACGAAATAGGACGGAGAATAGACACATGAAGAAATGGCTTCAGGACGTAAACAAAGTCACAAGAAAGTGGAGCGACACGACGCAAACGTGGAGTCACTGCTCTGATTGTAGTTGCTGTGATGCGGGCGGGACATTAAAGGTCCAGTGTGCCAGATTCAGGTGAAATAATTTCAGTTTCTGTTCCGTCGCAGATGCAATTTAAATAAAACTGCTGACGTTTGATTCGTGTGTCATCCCCTCTGGATGCAGTGTTTATCGTGCACGTGATTCTAAAAAGCAGTTCCTCTCTATGGAGGCGGCCATGTTGCCCCGACGTAATAGCCCAGTGCGGACGTCATAGATGAGGGGTGTTCTCCTTCGCCACTAGACGTCACTAAATCCCGCACTGCCCCTTTAAAGGGAGTGTGATGTGAATGAAAGCACATGTGAACAGGTCGCTGAGGATTCAACAACAGGAGGTGTCACCTGCTCCTCTGCATGTGCTGCGCTTGGCATCAGATGGCGCCCTGCCCCCCCCAATCCCCCCCCCGCTGCCCCCCCCCCCACCATTAATTACAAAGCACACATACATACACACACAGTGTTTAGTGGCTCTGTTTACAGAGCAGGGAGATCAAATGGCCTTTTGTTGGGGGGCTGAGTTCGGAGCCCGCCTGTGTTTGGCAGCGTTGGGTTTCACATTGTGCCCAAGCAGAATGGATCCAGGCCCCCGGCTCCATCGCCAAGCTCCGACCCCCCCCCCCCCCCCCCCCCCCCCCCCCCCCCCCCCCCCCCCCCCCCCCCCCCCCCCCCCCCCCCCCCCCCACCCCCCCCCCCCCCCCCCCCCCCCCCCCAACCCCCCCACTCCACCGCCACCCTACCCCCACCATCAAACCCCCCCACCCCACCCACCCCGACCTCGACCTGCCAGTGGAATGCACCGTATTGTTTCCATCCCGGTCTCCGGGCGACCTGGCAGCGGCGTTGAACCCTCCACCACGGCGCTGGCTGCCTCAGCGGCAACACCGGCTCAGAACCGTGACAGCGAGGACGAGGAGGGAGGAGATGGGGGGTGGGGGGGGAGAAAGGGGAAAGGGGGGAAAGGGGGAAGGGGGCATTGCCCCAGTAAACATCAAGAGAATGGCACCAGTGCTGTAAGCGAGCCTCAGAAAAGGGGGCGGGGCCTCTCTGGAGCTTGGATTGACGGTGGTTGTGTCCCTCCTCACCCTCCTCACCCTCCAGATCTTCCTCTGGGAGCAGAACCTGGAGCAGTTTCACATGGACCTGTTCCGGTTCCGCTGTTACCTGGCCAGTCTGCAGGGGGGAGAGCTGCCCAACCCCAAGCGCCTGCTGGCCTTCGCCTCCCGACCCACCAAGCTCGCCATGGGACGGCTGGGCATCTTCTCCGTCTCCTCCTTCCACGCGCTGGTGACTATTTTATCTTTGTTTGTTATGTGTGTGTGTGTGTGTGGGGGGGGGGGGGGGGGGGGGGGGGGGGGGGGGGGGGGGGGGTGTGGCTTTGATGTGGGTCCAGATGCGTAGGTGGAAACAGGATGTGGTTATTGTTTATTATTCATCGGTGTTAAAGGAACAAAACACATATGTTGGACTTTTATTTGCGATGGTGTAAAATGTTCTCTTGCGGAAGATTCTGTCGACCATTGTTTTAGTGTCACTGAAGCTTGAAGATAGAGCTACTGCCCTTGGACGCAAAGGTTGTAGGTTCGAATCCCAACCTGAGACCTACCTCAGTGTCCTTTATTTTGTTGAACTCAATGGCGACTCGAGCCTTTTGCGTGTCAGTGAGAAAAGCTGTTGAGACACGCCTCCTTTTTAAAGAGGCTGTGGGCCTCGAACCTGGCACGTGCTCCGGAGGTTTTAGTCCCACTGCAGGTT
Organism: Chascanopsetta lugubris; assembly: GCA_016785325.1. NCBI lineage: Eukaryota > Metazoa > Chordata > Actinopteri > Pleuronectiformes > Bothidae > Chascanopsetta > Chascanopsetta lugubris. Next base: position 30,103 of record JAFBJT010091720.1, on the reverse strand, counting down.
CTGGGTTCGTTGCCCTCCGCCGCGAAAATCAACCGACAGCACAGAAAGACCTGAAATAGGTTTTTAGCCACGTGAGCAAAATCAATGGGGCTCTTTTCCTTTGTTTTGTTTTGGTTCCGCTCTCCGGACGGCGGCTGCGCTGCAGAGGCGGGTGGGAGTGAGATCATCTAATAAAAGACACTCTCACACCTTCTGCTCACTCTCACTCTGCTGCGCTTCCATGAATATACCTGAACCTCAGCGGCGCCAATAACGACAAAAAAGAGACTCAGTGAAGCTCCCACACACACACACACACACACACACACACGTGCACACACACACACGCGCACACACGCGCGCACACACAGAGCCGTTTGTGTTCCACTCGTATTTTTCACTCTTCGCACCAGTTGCGTACAAACGGGCAGATGTGTAAAAAAAATCTGCATGAGCCCAGTTCCCACTTTAAAGGTCCAGTCCGTAAAATGTAGCCGAGGTTAGTTCCACTCGTAATGACGTTAAAGCACTGATGAGTTTTTCTTAGTGTAAATAACCCAAGTAATAGATGAACGTATCCCAGTGTGCTACAGTAGCCCAGCATGGACATACTAGGAATCTATGAGTTTTAACGATGTTTCCACTTGAAATCATTAAAGGGACAGTCTGCAGATGTATAGTGGTGAACCTGCGTACAGCAGCTGGATACCTCTCCTCTCCCCCTGGCTGGGGAAACGAGCGCAGCCTTCAGCTGCCATTAAAACTCAAAAGCTGTTTAGTTTGTCCACTGTGGGCCACTGTAAACAACACCCCTCTTCCATACGATATAAACAGCTGGTGAATGAAATGCTCAAATCTCCCATCATGCACCTTTTAATGGTTGTGTATGAAGACGGGTCGATTGGATGGTGTGAGTCGACGCACTGACAGTTCCTCCATTGTCCTGCAGGTGGCAGCGCGCACGGAGACGGGCGTGCGCAGGCGGACGCAGGCCATGTCCCGATCCTGCAGCAAACGCAAGAGCCGGTTCTCGTCGCTCTGGGGTCTGGACACCACCTCCAAGAAGAAGACTAAAGCCCATCCCACCATCAACCAGGTGGGCCCGGCTCCCCCGCTCTTATTGTGAAACTCCCCCCCACCCACCCCCACCCCGAAAGTGACCGACCACGCACGTGTTTATTTGTGAGCGTTCCTCTGGCGTTTGTCCTGGATGTAACTCCGCCTCCGTTTGCGCGTCCGCAGGTGTTTGCCGACGGCGAGGAGACGGTGAAACAGCCCGTGGACGGTTTATACGTGAATCCTGCCAAAGAGCAGCGGGTGAGGAGGAGGCGCGCAGCTCTCTGTTAGCTCAGAGGCTACGTTATACCGCTGCATTAAAGGTGCAGTGTGTAGGATTTAGGATCCCGTTGTTTGAAACAGAAATGGAGTTGTAGCTCGGAATGAGCCGTTTACGGTGCAGTGCGTCCGATTTGGTGACTATTTTACCACGACTACTGTTTTCTTTTTACGATTGTAAAAACATGGCGGCCCCCGTCGAGAGGACCCGCTCCTCTCGTAAATATACATTCATGGGCTCATTTAAAGGTAGTGGGAAATTTAGGTGATTATAAATTCATGAAAATGACGGTATGTTATTGTTTCGTAAATTTTTTTTTTTCGAGGTGCCAAAAACGGCCCAAATCTTACACACTGCACCTTTAAAAGTCAGTGGATAAACCATGAATGGGAAAGTATATATATATTTTTTTTTTTTTAAACGTCTGTGTGTTTCCTAGAAATGCGAAGCAGGAAGTGTGAAGAGTCTCCCGCGGCCCAGCACCGAGAGCGACCTCTGGGCCCCCAACCACCTCACCCCCTCCTGGGTGTGTCTGCCCAACGACCAGCCGGTGCTCACCATCATCCAGCCGGGGGAGTCTGCTCTCTGCGTCCTGGAGACCATCTGCAAGGTGAGCGCTCCGGTGGTCCCGTGACCTGCCGGCGCAGACATTAAAGGTGCAGTGTGGAACCTTTCTGGGGGGATCATTTCCCTTTAATCGTATACGACAAAGTCAACTTCTGGTATAAATGGTTGTTGTTGTTCTTGGAGAAGAAGCGGGGTTCTGTCGGTGGAGGCGGCCATGTTGCTGCCATCTTTTTTTTTTTTTCTTTTTTCAATGTAGCGCCCTCCAGTGGAGAGTTGACGCATCGCAGCTGATTCTCTGATGTCTCCTCCCACAGGCTCATCAGCTGGATCCCACCAAACACTACCTGAGACTCAAGTTCCTCATCGAGAACAAAGTGCAGTTCTACATTCCTAAACCGGAGGAGGACGTGTGCGACCTGGTGCGTATCCCTCCGCCTGAGAGAGGCTTTAAAGGTGCAGTGTGTACGATTTCGTGTCGTTTGAGTCGCTTCCGAAAATCCCACCCAACACCTTCACCCTTAAGTGAACCCGTTAATGTATCCTGGCGCGAGGAGCGGCTCCTCTCTACGGGGGCGGCCATGTTTTTACAGGAGTCAAAGCGGACGCACTAAACATCTTCTGAGTTGAAATGACGACTGAAGTCCACCGCAGCTTCTCCTGCGCGTTCAGAGGGGTGAGGGTGAGGCGATGGATCCAACATGCGACTTCACCACTAGGGGTCACCGAATCGCACACACTGCACCTTTAAAGGTGCAGTGCGCGGAAGCGTGAATCCATTCCTGCAGGATTATCCGTCACAGCATGACGAGGTGTCGCGTCGCTTCTTGAGCTGCTTTTGTCTGCAACACAGAAAATTCTCTCTCTCTCTCTCTCTCTCTCCCTCTCTCCCCCTCTCTCTCTCTCGCTCGTCCCGCTCTGTCAGTGATCCCGCCCACCGCACTGTGAACACTGTTGTTGCACACAGGTTTATGTAACTTCTCCTTTGTCCTGCGCAGCTCTACAAAGAAATCGAGCTCTGCTCCAAGATCACGAAAGTCATCCAGTTTGACAGAGACGAGTCCTGCATGATCGGATACGGTGGGAACTATTTTTATGGTCACGTCACGTCGTCTCTTTTCCTTGTTGAGACGCAATCATGAAGCGGTCACAGCCGTGCACGTAACCCCGCCCCCTCTCTCCTTCCTCTTCTCCCCCTCCCCCAGGTTTCTCCATCTCGGTGGTGGAGGAGGACGGCGTGCAGCAGCTCTACATCACCGACGTGAAGGCGGGTGGATTAGCCTTCGCCAAAGGTTCATTACCCTTTTTCTCACCCCCCCTCCCCCCTCCCCCCCCTCACTCCCACTCAGAGACACCAGGTCTCTGCTGTGATGAGTGGATGCTTGAGAGAGGGGGAGAGAGAGAGGGAGAGAGAGGGAGAGAGAGAGGGAGGTGGTTGCACTGCTTTTTACATAAGTGTACATTTTTGCTCCTCAAGGTCAAGACGCGTGTTTTACACTTTCTCATTGGAAATAGATCATCACATGTGCGTTCAACAGACTGAGCGAGAGCGAGAGAGAGAGAGAGGGAGAGGGAGAGAGAGAGGGAGAGGGAGAGGGAGAGAGAGGGAGAGGGAGAGAGAGAGAGGACACAGCCGCTCTGCTCAAGGGCAGTGATCACTGTGTTCATAACCACACTGCCACTCACTGGCCTTTCATAGAGGAGGAGGATGATGATGATGATGATGATGATGATGATGATGAAGAACCACACTTTACTGCAGCAGGGCTGTGGACGTGCTGTTATGGAGACGGCAGACATGTTCATCTAAAGCATCTTTATATATAAACATTCTAGAGCAGGGCTGCCCCCCCCCCCCGTCAACACTGCGCTGAAAACATCAAAGGTGACTTATGTCACCATGGTAACCAGTCTCTTTGCCTTGAATCAGGAGAAGCTCCCTCACTGCGCTTCACATCTACATCCAAATGGTTAAATGAATACAAAATTGGATCTAAAAAAATATGTATTTCGATTATATACAATATATATATATATATATTTATATATAAAATGATTTAGAAAGTGTTTCCAGAGTAAATGTAGCGGCCAACATTCTTGGCCCGAGAGCCAGAGGATGAATGAGCCTCATATCCTCGTCTTGGCAACGGCCCGGAACCACAGGTGTTGTGTTCCATCCCCCGCGCCGATAAGAGGCGGAGCCAACAACCGCTCATGTTGATTACAGGCTCGTTTGACCCCGGAGCGAACGCCTCCTCAGGAGAAACCAGGCTTCATTTTTTAAAGGGTCTGTTTAGCGAACATGGAAGATGGAGGCAAATAAAGGTTTGTTTTTCTCTCTCACGGCGGCGACATCGCGGCCTCTGAATGCGGAGTCGAAGCCTCACCTCGCCGGCGCTGAAATGCGCAGGGTTGTTGTTGGCGGCTCACATTAGCGCGGGAACAGGAAGCGGTGATCTGGTGCACGGAGGCGTGACAGGAAGTGAATTGAATCTTGATGGCGTTGTGGCTCCGCCGCAGGTCTGAACGCCGGGGACGAGATCCTGCAGCTCAACGGGAAACCGTCGCACAGCCTCAACTTCTGCGACATGAAGGCGGCGTTCTCTCAGGCCTCGCTGGCGCTGACCGTCAACACGCTGCCCGCCACCGACCGACGGCAGCTCTGCTACGTGCCGCCGCGGCGCTCGGACGAGGAGGAGGACCTGTACACCGACATCTTCTCCCAGAGCCAAGGTAAACATCTCTATTTAAAGGTCCAGTTCAGAGAAGCTTAGAGAAATATTTCATTTTTTATTTCGTTTAAAAAAAAAAAAAATTTTTATTGATAATTTTATTTATGAGTGTATCATCGCATGAATGTGAAATATATGGTTTCATTGGAGGATGATTGGTGTGATTTAGTGACATCTAGTGGAGAAGTTTTATTGCATGCGTATTAGCATGGAGGAAAACGACAGACTGTGTCTCCTCCTCCCACTTCCTGGTTCATCCAAATATGGGCAAAGAGGCGGAGCACCGGTAGAGCGGGGGTGGGCCCAAGGTGCGGTCGCAGCATCCACACAACCTGCGAGGTCGGCCCAGGTGTCACTCAGGAGGCCACGCCCCTTAATTATGCGCAATTACAAACCTCAATAGAATAAGAAATAAGCAAGTTAGGAAAAAAAAATCCACATGTGACGAATTGAGGCTAAAACCAGACTTTAAACATATTGAATTCTCCTCTA
>JAFBJT010091720.1:0-20000 GCA_016785325.1 Chascanopsetta lugubris | reverse complement strand
TGCTGCTGCTGATGCATCTGCTGGTGTCTTCGGTTGTTCAGTATGGCCTGGATTCTGAGTGTGAGCTGCGGAGGACAGTGAGCGGAACATGGCGGTTTGTGTGGACACACATCAGAAATATTCCCATACATGCACAGTAAACAGACTTACTGTTTGTTGTTGTGACAGAGCATCTTGATATAAGGCCTTCTGGTGCTCCTGCTTGTTCAGATCAGCCTGTCGACAGGCCTCAGCCTCCGTCCTCAGGAACGGCTCCGTCAGCTGAGGAAACTGTTTCCACTGTGACGAGAATAAACGAAAATAAAATCTTTGTACATGAGACACAAAAACGGAACTCTCTGAAGCCAAATGAATTTATTTAAATTTATAAATGCATTTATATCGTGGCCTCATTTATCACTGAGCATGTCTGACATTTTTGTGATGATTCTGAGAAATTGTTCATGGATACTGTATGGATACATAAAGGTGCAGTATGTTTAAAGTAATGCCATCATCCTTACTGTCCAAGCATGTAGGAGAACCCGACGTGGTTTTCTAAAGTGGGACTTTCATTTCGAAGGCTAAGAAAGCGAGGGGAGTCTACCAGACACAGCTGTGCTTCCGCATGTAGACATCAAGCATTACAGAATCACACACACAGGAAACAGGAACATTTCAAAATAAAAGCAGATTTCAGGAAATTATTTCTAGCTTCATGAATAACACAGTGCAGCTGGTTCTCCACTCTGCGGGCCACAGTGAACAATGTGAGCCGGATGTGGCCTTCCGGCCCCTGAAATGCCCAGGTCTGCCCTATTTTACCATTAAGCCTTAAAAGGGTGTTTAGTTTGTCCATTCTGGGCCACTGTAAAAATGGTGGCTACTGTAGTTAATGCCAGACTAATAAGTAAAGAATAATAAGAATATTTTCATTATTCTAGGATAATGAAAACAACAAGTTACGTATCCTGGTGATTATGCGGTCGTTTCTATTTTCTACTTTCACCTAAATCCTACGCACTGGACCTTTAATTCATTCCATTTAAGAATGTGAACAACTTCAGGTCACTCACCAGTTGACAGACGTATTCCTCGATGGGGTGAGTCCTCATCGCCTGTAGCAACATGAAGGCGTTGGCAACTTTTGCTCTGCACTTGTTCAGCATGTCCTACAAAAACATTTCCATATCATGTCTGGTACACTGAAACCTTTCTGTTGTAAAGTTTTAAGGACATTTTAGTTTTTTTTACCAATAGTTGTTCATTGGTCTTCAAATCCAAGTCATCCTTCTTCAAGGGGACTGGCTGAGTGGCTGGATTTTGCTGGAGGTTTAAAAAAAAAAAAATTGAATATAAAGGTGAAATGTTGTGATAAAGTCCAGGGTGTGATGAAAGCTCCGCCCACTGCAGCTCAGGAGCATTGTGCAGCTTCTTACCTCGGCCTTGTACTCGGCCCATGCATCCTTGCGCTCCGCTTCACTGAGCTCCTCCTCTTGTTTATGGTCCAGCAGAGATTCGTGCTCATGGTACGACACGATGTGATCTTTGCATTTCTCCAACAGTTTTATCAGGATATTATCCTGAGAATCACACACAAACAAAGCCATTGCAAAGATTAGTCATGTGAGGTTTTGTCAGATATAGAATGAGAATGAAGTGACAATTGTAAAAGCTGCTAAATGTAAATTGGGAGTGTACACCTGGGATTTTTTTTATCAATCTCCTAATCAGACTCAGGCTCAAGGTTACAAATCAAATCTGTTTTACTGTAACACTTGGATCCAAATGATGGATAAACATGTGGACATGTTTACAGCAAAAAGATGATTGTGTGTAATCTCACTTTGCTGCTGAGTGGGGAAACGATAGGGTTCCCCTCAGTAACTCTAAGGTCTTAACATTAAGACAAAGGCATTCTATTATTTATCGATAGCATTTTAAATATTAATTTTGCACATTACAAAGTCAAATTAATCTAATTTGAAATGAGCAATATGTTGTTGTGTTCATGTTGATTAGAGTTGGAAAGTTTCAAGATCATTTGGCCTGACAGAATGTTGCATACTGTTTATTTAAACCAATAAACAAAACTGGCCCGCTGAGATGACTTTGCAAAGAGTTAGAATTACAGAATTAAAGATTTAAAAAATCCTTTCATAATTTCCCGATATGAAATATAGATTGATTAAATGTTTTGTGTATCTGAAAATTGTAATGCAAATGTAAAAACGATAAACTGAGGCATCATTTTGTTGGAATTTTTTTTTTTCGTAAGCAATTTTAAGTTTTTCATTATTTGTAAAAAGCTAGTTCATTAAATGTGAACAATTTCAGAAGCTACTTTTTTCCACTAAAACAAAAAGACACAATTTAAAGTGATTTTACAAATCCGGCCCACTTAAGATGAAATTGGGTTGTATGTGGGCCCTGAACTAAAATGAGTTTGACACCAGATTCAAACTCACTGATTGTCACTGGGTGTGTGTGGGGGGGGCGGACGTTACCTTTGGCAAAGCAGAGGTGGTCCTCTTGCTTCTCTTCGCCTTGGGGTCGTTCAACAAGTCCGGCTCAAACGTGTAAAGTTCTTTGAGCTCGAAGAACGTGAAGTGCCTCTCGATCTGCTGCTGATCCACCACCCGGGAGGACAAGGACTGTTTGGTCACCTGGCGATCATAGATCTTCTCCTCCATGGTGCCCTGCAGAAGATAATAAGGGACAGAAGAAACCATGAGAACCTTTCAGCACCAAACGTTACATACTAAATATTCGAGATTTTTTGAATCAGGATCTCTGAATCATTTCCCAAGTGGCTCAGTGGTTAGATCACTGGTTCAAACCCTACTTGGACCCTGCTGCGGTGTCACTGGCCCTTACACTGATACCCCCAATGGCCCTATGTGTACTAGTAGAAATGCCCCATGACCCACATTACTGGATAAGAGGTAGCAGATGACATGACATGCCAATTAAAAATATCCATGTAAATATTATATATGATTTCCAAGAAAACTGGTGACCTCACCTGTGCCAGGAAGCGGTACACAAACACTTGCTTTAGCTGCCCAAAACGGTAAACCCTGAATATGCTCTGGATGTCATACGATGGATTCCAGGAGGCGTCGAAGACGACGACCCGGTTGGCCGCCACGAGGTTGATGCCGAGAGATCCGGCTTTCGTCGAGATGAGAAACAGTCGTCCGCTGAAAGAATGAGAAGACTGGATTTTAATTTCATGGTGAAAACACTCACTCACTCATTGATAAATGCATCAGTCGAAGGGTTAACAGATCCATACCGGACATTCTTAGCCATGTTGAACTGATCCGAGAACTTCTTCCTGTCTTTGGCGTTGACGCTGCCATCCAGACGATAGTAATCGACGTTTTTAATCCAGCTGCCAACTGTTTGAGGGGCAAAGCAAAAAAATAGAAACAGGAAGTACCACAGAGACAGACATGTCCCCGTCAAAGCAGTAACTCTGGAATCAGTAGATTAATACCTTTGAATGCTGATGGGTCTCTAGCCCGGTGAGACGCGGCCAAGAAATCCTCAATGAGGTTCAGCGAGTTCAAGGACTGACTGAACACCAGAACCTTATCCTCCATGTCTTCAGCCATCCTGAGGATCTCAAACAGGAGCACCATCTTCCCCGAGTGCTCCAGGATACTGGCGTCGCTGTCCGACAGCATACTCGTGAACCAGCCGTCATCGGCCCTTGGGTTGACTGCGGCTGGAGCTCCTGCACAAAATATCACAATGCTCTTTAGTGACAGAGGGTGGGAGCATCGAGCTGCTCTCTGGACAGTCATCAAGAGATGGGCTCATGATTGCTCTTTGCAGGTACTTCCCCTCACCCTGCACATTCCTATATTTTTGTGTCCAAGTAAAATGATTTTTTTTCATTCTATTGGTGATGATTAAGGGCAGAGGATGTCACATCTTCTTAAGCCCTTTGAGACAAATAGCAATTTGTATTGATGGGCTATACAAAACATAAGATAGAAGAAAATACAAATAATAATCTATAACCATGTGAAGCTTTCTTGCCCTTGGAGACAAATAGCAATTTGTAATCATGGACTGTACAAATAAAATAAAACAAAAGAAAATCTAGAACTATGTGAAGCTCGCTTACCCCCTTCGATTGGAGCAGCTTCGGACGCATCAGGAACCATTGCGCTGTTGTTTGGGTAGTTCCCTGCTGGTGCATTGGTCTCTCTCAGTGCACTGCAGCAGGCAGACACAGGGTGAAATACAGTAAGATTCAAGATCTTCTGAAGGACTCCAGCAGAGCAGTTTTAAAGCTTCGGTGTGTAACCTCCAATGGTATCAAGTGGTAAAGTTACATACTGCAGCAAATTGAATATCTCTTTTCTCATGTACACTGACGTAGATCGAAAATGTTCAATCTAAGATGACTAAAACAGGAATATTAGTCATGTGTTACTAAAGCAATGCAAACATGATTGGGAAAGTTTCTCTGCTCATATATTCTCTCCATCCTGTATATTGTACCTTTAATATTCACCAAAATGGTGTTGCTTATAGTTCCCTTACCTTTCAGCTGCACTGTGTTGTCTGTTTTGCATCAGAGCTGGCAGAGACATTTGATTCTTCTCTGGTAATTTCATCTGCTACAAAACAACAATGAAATGTCAACTGTTTAACTTTCAACACGAGCCAATATTAACTGAGCGTCGGAGCTACCTTTTTTTTCCGGCTTAAGTGGAGATGAAGGCACCAAGGGTGACTCCAGATTTGGCTCAGCACCTGAAAGTCCTTGAAGAGGTTGGCTCCGATCTTCAACTTCCCATTTTCTGTCAGGGAGGTGATTCCTGGAAACACAAAGAGAAATCTGCCTCAGGTTGATCTGCACAACCTGACACCCGACTCAGTCTTTACTTCCTTTGCTCATTGATTATGCATCTTAAATGCCACAGATTTAACTCAAATATATCATCAAGTATGTCAGAATATTTCTGTGGAAAAAAAAAATCTGCACAAAGCTACACATAGAAAAAGAAAAACTCAATGAAAACATCATATTAGCTTTGCTGTGTGGAAAATGTATGATCAAAAATGTAATGCAAATATTTGCTATATAAATTGCTATAATAAATATTTGAGCTATCAACATTCTTACCGCTGACGTGGTCGAGGTAGTAGCGGTACAACTTATACTGCAGTGGAGAAACCCGCACTGCCAACACATACTCGTGTTTGGGAGGGAGAAACTGGGTCAGCTCACAATAATCTCTTCTCTGCAAACAACAAGATGATGAACACAGTGAATATCAAAGCAAATGTTTGTCAATATGAGCAGATTGTGTTTGATTTTTACCTGCACGCATCCGTCCAACATGGAGTGGAGCACGTGCGCTCGCCTCTTCATGATCCGCACATCTTTGGGGGTGGAGTCAGAACACTGGCCGTTCTCGATGGGGTTGATGAAGCGGTTCCGGAACTCGCCCAGCGAGCCCAGAAGATTCTTCTTGATGAAGTCGACCATGCAGTGGTCTGAGGTAAAGCAAACACGACCATATGAATATGGCATAAAACAAACATTCGTATGTCATAGTCTGATGATTGAGTTTTAAATGTATCGTGTGCAGAAATTCTAAGGTGGTGTTTGGGCTGATATTCAACATTTTGCAAATGACCTGTAACAACTCCTTATTTAATAATAACAATAACAACCAATAAAGTTAATTGATTCAAACATGTGCTCCTCTGGATCCACTGCAGCTGAGTCTGTTTTTGAGCTGAGTCTGAGTCTTTTCTACTTCACTTAAAAGGTGCAGTGTGTTAGATTTTGGTCATTTTTGTCACTTCTAAATAATATTACAAAGCAACTACATACTGACATTTTCATGATAATGTAATAATTGCCTAAATGTATTTTTTTACCATTACCCTAAAATGAGCCCATTAATGTATATCTACATGAGTGGGCGATTACTACTAATTAGCATCGGCCCTGTAAGAAACAACATTGGTCAGCCTTTAGAATCGTTTAGAATCGTGGCAAACTACACCTTTTTTGGTTCACCATCTCTTTGTTTACAGAGGTAATATCAGGAAATGCTGCAAAATGTGCTCTAAACATGCATTTAAAAAAAAGCCATCTTCATCAAAGGGGGGGAGACTTACACTCGACCAGGTTGTTCTGCAGCGGCGTCCCCGTCAGCACGACTCGCCGCCGCGTTTTGATGCTGTTCATAACTTTGGAGATGTTCGCTGCACTGTTGCGGAGGACATGCCCCTCGTCACAAATCACGAAATCAGGGCCTGAAAATAAAACACGCGGGAGATGAAATGGTCACCGATCAGAACTGTACCGATAAAGGAAATACTTGTTGTGACGCCATCATCAAGTTACTGCACCTGGATCAAGTAGGATCTTCCGGAGCTGCACCTTCATCCCCGCATTTCTGACATTCTTGGCAACTCCCATGACCAGGAAAAGCTGGTAGCTGATTATCATCACACCTCCGGCACTGCTCCACGTCTGCAGAGTATGGAGTCGTGCTAAGGGACTCTGTGTGGTGGCCAATTCTGTAACCTGTAACACCTCTCTGTTATTAAACCACCACTTGCACTCGCTCCTGCTTATTTCTGATCAAACATGAACATTGGTGGTGTCACCTGGACTGTGTCCTTTCCCATGCCTTTCTGCCATTTCTTAAACTCACACACCCAGTTGAGGATTGTGTTGACCGGACACACGACCAGGGCTGTTCGGAATTTCAGTTTGCTCGACAGTAGCACCGTGTGGAGGAACGCCACCACCTGTACGACAACGCAACATTGAAGATTAAAGTGCGGACAACTGACCGGAGAAATCAAAGCAGAGGGCAGCAAAAATGATGATTAAAGGATTTGTTCTTAGTAAAGGATCAATCCAAACAAACTCAATGACAAGAAGTGTGTGTGCTCACCTGCAGAGTTTTCCCCAGGCCCATGCAGTGAGCCAGTATACAGCCTGAACCTGGTGAGGAGTTGGCCTTTTTCACGGACTCACAACAACAGTCCCAAATAAACTGGACACCTGTTGAAGAATGCTGAGTTGAGTTGGGTCTGCACATAAGAACTGGGCTCGAATGCAAAAAAACAAACAGCTATTTAATGGTAAGTGCGGAGGTTGTAGTGAAACCTAGAGGTGAACCCGTGATAACTTTCCATTATCATCAAAACAAAAAAAAGATATTAATTTGTCCTTTCTAAACTACTGTAAAATAATGGAATGAATGGAAGCAACTTGGCAATATAAATTCTTGAATAAATAAATACTTTATATTCATTTCAGAGTCATAACAATTTGTGCGTTTAGTTGATAATATACACATACGAATATTTTTACTCATTATGGAATCGATTCATCCCAAATCTTACACCCTGGACCCTTGACCTTTGAACTGATCTGTCAGCAGATTCTCAAGGTTCAACATTCAAATGTGGTAGACACAGAGCTACATGAATTCATTTGAATATTATCAAGTGTGCGTACACTCTGAATGAAGCCTCTTCATGGATTTGTGAAAAGAGAGCAAACACTGACCATCCACCTGATGAGGTTTCAGTTGCGTCACCAGGTTCCCGTGCACCTGAACCAGAGGCTCCTTTGTCTCCTCATCCTGATCCAGGACCAGCTTGGTGGTGACGGGACAGCTCACCTGAGACAGCTCATCGTCCACTATAGTGATCTTAAAAAAAAATTTAAAAAGACAATGACAGCGTTTGTTCCTTCTTAAAACAATCATTTTACAATTCCTGGTCCCACTATGGAGACCTCAGTGATAAGTGAGTGTGTGTACAGTACCACTCTCCAGTCCTCCATCTGCTCCCTGTCAGCCAGCCGTTTGCACCTCTCCTCCTCCTCCCGCAGGGCCTCCTGGGTCTCCACACAGAGGTTCTCGTCCTCGATAATCTTGCGGATCTTTTTGCGTCGTTTCGGAGTGGTTTGACTGTCGGTCGCCTCGCCTCCTGCTCCCCGGTCGCTCTGCTCCTCCTTCAAAATGATCCAACAAGGAATAAGGCCAATGGACGTCTCTTCTCTCCATTACGTGAGTAGTAAAGTTTTAAATGTGCAGGTGACAACTACTACATTGGATACAACATCAACTGGTACCTTTGCGCTGTCGGAGTCGGACAACCAAATGCAGGGTACTTGTTTCCTCTGTTGAGAACAGAGATTTTCCTTCTCTGCAGATGAACCGTCGCTGAAAACAAAGATGATGACAAATGAAAAAGCACGGAAATGACATCTTCCTCCCTCTCCACCTCAGTGCCGTTCATGTAAAGCCCTGCAGGGTAACACATCTCTTTACTTTGTAGAATTATATCTATGGTGCAAAAGTTCATTTTCTACATTAAAGGGGCAAGTGCGTAAGATATGAGTGACGTTTTCATTTCTACTGACAGAATGGAAACATAAAATGATGTTTTGGATTTAGACTAAGCCATTTGCATCGGGAGCAGGTCTTCTCTATGGAGGCCACTATGTCTCATAACATATTAACAGTAACCCAGAATAGACAAAATAAGCACCTCTTGAGTTTTTTAATAACCAAAGACAACGTGTGTTCTCTTAAAGGTGCAGTGTAGGATTTTCTAAAATGTTACAAAACAGTGACATATTAATAATCACCTAAATGCACCTTTAAAGGGCGAGTGAAATGAGGGGTATTCGGCTGCAACATGCAACCTCACCAATAGATTGGATCTTTCTTGACTGTAAACATTTTTGACTTTTCCCTTCATTACTATGAACTGAAATGACATGAAAGTGCATGAACATAATGATATTTACCTTTGGGCCTTTTCCTTGTTGGTCTCCTCCTCCGAGTCACTCAGCTCTTCACTCATATCAAGCTCTTCCAAATAAGTCTCATCGCTGTCATCACCACTCGTCCCTTCAGCTTCACACAAAACCAAAATCAGACATTAGAACAAATTTCATTGCGTCACATCATTTTTGTGAGGTCAGAAATTTGAAAACTCTTGCTACCAGTTTTTTTCTTGTTCTTTAGATTAGAAGTTTCACTTCCTGCCGCTTTCTTCTCGTCTGACGTGCCCTCATCCAGGGAGAGTTTGTATCGCAGGAGGTGATGCCTGGTGTTGGACTCGTCATTTGTGGATTCAGAGGATTCTAAAGTAGCAGCATCCCCTGTAATCACGGAGACACGTCATCCAATTAACCATGAAAATGTATCACGCATCAAACTATGCTTATCAAAGGTGGGGCGCACAAGAGGAAGACTTCGAATGCGTTACTCAAAAATCAAATGCTCACCATTTTCATCTGTTCCGTTCTCCTCGCTGACTTGTTCGGTCCTTTTATCTCCTTCAGATTCAGACTCATCGTCCTCCTGCGTCTCCTCATCCGAAGAGATATCGTCGCCTGACGAGCAGTTGACATTGATTTGGGCCAAAAGAATTTTCAAAGCGATTCTTTCAAAAGTAGAGAAGAAGGGAAAGGTTCCTCAAGTTCATTTCAGCTAGATTTTGATATTTTTTAAAGGCAAAAATCACAATTGAGCAAAGCAAGTAACATTTAGACTTTAATGCTGGCCAATAGCAACTGAGCTTGAACCATAGCACATTTTGAAATACGTATCAGTACATAATTCTCTTCTAAATCAAAAAACAGAAACTGGGTACATACATAAAAAATTCTGAAAGAAAATTCAGAAATTTCACATCAAATAAAATGAGACAGGGGACAATGTTAAAAGACAGTTTAAATAGTAACTTTATTACAAGTTTTTCCACAGCGAAAAAAAAAGAAGACAGGATCTCTGTTTATTCTTTCCTGGGAGTGAGGTTGATATTTTCTTTGTTTTTTTCATTTATCATTCTTTCAGTTATTAGTCAAGTAAAAAATAAAAAATAATTTAAAGAAAGTAAAAGTCTGAACATAAGAGGTACAGGGTTTTCTGAAAGTAAAAGCGAATTCCTCTTGTTCTGCCACACTAATGATTCATATATATATTAAAAAGAAAAACATCTGTACACTGATATTTCCTAAAATTGGAATGTTCCTACAACTGGTTTAAATCCATTTATACTCCAGTGGAGTAATTCAGCACATAATTAGTAATTCGTTTAAGGAGAAAAACACAGAGCTGTGAACGTCACTTCGGTTAACACAACTGGCCTTTCTCTTAAACCTTGTGTCCCATAACAAGTCTGACATGTGGTAATACCCTCAGGTCCAGCAGCGCATGAGGGACCCTGCTCCGGTGTGTCGGACCTCTGGTCAACTGTCCGTTACACATGGCGCCTCACTACGAACACAGGCACTGCTCAAAGTTCCTCATTAATTCAGGTCACACGATGTGACATAAAACTGAATCCAAGGTCCAATGAGAGAACTCATTGTGAAAGACGTACGGTAGTGGAGGAGTTGGAGGAACAGCAGAGGGAGAAGCAGTGGGAAAACATCACAGCAGCCAATCACGTGTGACTAGTTTCAGATTGTAAAAGGATAGTGAATAGTAAAAGCAGAGAAACACAGAAGAATATGAGAATACTGCCAGACAGTGGTTTTAAAAGTAGTAGCAGTACTTTTATGTTTTATCCCACAATCTACAACAATCACTTTTACATTTACTGCTGACCGTTCTCTGCACTATCTCTACAGCTCAAAACAGACTCGGAAGAAACAAAATTGCACATGTTTACAACATTTGTTTTTTTAGTGTTTGTTGTCTAACAGCATGGCTTTCATTCACTGCTGAACTGTCAGAAAATCCGACCTGGAAAAAACATGAGAAACAAACATTCATGTCATTAAAAGTTCAGGGAGAAGAGTCGGTTTCACAGCCCACTCTCAATTCTCAGATATACTATTTCCCCAATTACGCGATGTACACTCTGGCTTGGCGGGTAATTTAACAAAGATTGTTTTTTTAAATAGCCAAAGTTTGAGTGTCCAACTTTAAATATGGGAAACTATCACTGATGGGTTTTAGATGCTACAATTTGCTGGGGAGAGACATCAGCAGTTAATGTATATTCTGTGTAAAGAAAGTGGGGTAAAACATACAAAGAGACAGACGAGCTCTGCTGAGAAATGAGGTCAGACTTTTTTGATACAACCGATAAGACTATAATTATACAATAACATAGAAGGGTGAAGTTAGCATGCTGATGACAGTGGATTAGATTGTCACAGCTCAAGTGGAAGAGCTTTTCTGGGTCTTACGACCTGCTACCAAAATCACTCAAACCATGCAGAGAGCTTCAGGGATCAGGTCGGACACATAAAATCAATTGTGTTCAAATAGCAAGTTTAGTGAACCAAATTGAGAAATGCCTTGATGATTTGAGTGTGATCTGTGAAGGCACCACTGTCAGAGAAACAGGAAGACAAATAATTGTTGACTTGTATAAGAGAACCCAAAGACAATAACGCTCTCCTATTACTACCAAAGCTTTTTGCATATAGCAGAGAGTATGCATCGTCCCCAATAACACTTCCATCAGGAAATTTCATGATACCAGACACAGGCAAGACTTAAAGGTGCAGTGTGTAAGATTTTGGGCATTCTTGTCACTATCAAAAATATCAAAAACAATTAAATACTGACATTTTCATGAATTAATAATTACCTAAATGTATTTTTTTCCAATTACCTGTAAATGAGCCCATTAATGTATATTTACATGAGGAGCAAGTCCTCTCTACTGGCGCCGCCATGTTTTTATAGGAGCCCAAATTGGACGTACTAAACATCTTTTAGGTTTTAATGCCAACTGAGGTCCATAATAGGTTCCCCTGCATGCTCAGAAGGGTGAGGGTGAGGTGATGGATGCAACCTCACCTCTAGAAGTCACCAAATCTTCCACACTGCACCTTTAAGGTCGGAGGGGCATGTTTGTGTAAAGGGGACGGTAACTGGTAATGTCATGAAATATCCCCGAATGACCAACATAGAAGCAAACATGATAGACAAACATTATCTATGCTCTGATTAGAAAAGTGCTGCAAAGAGTCTTTATCAATGATTCAGTAATACCTAAAAGTGCAGGTATTACGGATATTCACATGCTGTGACTTCATTGCTGACTTCAATTTGCTGTCACATCTGCTATGGAGTAATATACCCCATGTGTAGTTTGCATATTTTAAAGAAGAGACACTTGATACCAGGTTATTGAGTACAAGGTCATAACGATATTTATTTCTCACAGTGGCCAAAAGGAAATACCACAGCCTTTATATATAGATATGCCTTCAATGTTGGTGTTCACTGTTAACAATAACTATCTTCTCAACCATCATAAACATAAAACAACCATGTTGTCCATTTAACTGGAAAAGTTATTAATGGAGTTCTTAATGTGGGTTTTGGTTCATTAATACCATAAAACAATTTATGGCTTTACAAACGTCCTGCTTCTCACTCTAAAATAACGCAGCATCACATCAAAACCAATTCTTAAAACCAAAGCCTGATGTTCTATTCAAGAATGTGTACAAAAGGAACTACGGGTGTCATGAGAATCAACTGCAATAAAGACATTTAGTTTAAGGCCTACAAGAAATGGAGAGATAATTAATTGAGCTAAAATATACAAATACATAATTTATTTGTAACAAAAATTGATTTTAATGACTTCAGGTAAAACTACTTTGCCACTGTGCAATTGCAAACCATGATGGACAGAGCTTTAGAGTGAAATATAAAGGAACAGAATAAAAGTTTTTTGTGGTGAAGCATATCAATTGTATTCATTCTTTAGTTTTTGTCCATAGATAAATACTTTAAAAGGAAAAAAAGAATCCACAGCTTAAAGGTGCAGTGTGTAAGATTTCGGTCATTTTTGTCGCAAATATATTACCAGACAATTACATACTGATATTTTCATGAATTCATAATAACCTAAATGTATCAGAATTGTTCCCATTACCCTTAAATGAGCCCATTAATGTATATTTACATGAGGCGAGGGTCCTCTCTATCGGGGCCGCCAAGTTTTTACAGTGGCCCATAGTGGATGTACTAAACATTTTTGAAGTCTACCATAGGTTCTCCTTCATGCTCAGAAGGTTGAGTATGAGGTGATGGATACAACATGCAACTTCACCCATAGATGTCCCCCAATCTTATACACTGTACCTTTAATATGAATATGAACTAAACATGTTACAGCAGATATGTCGAAATGTCACTACACTTCACCTGTAAATAGCAGCCCTCCATCTATTTAAATGAGCAGTTGCTTGAGCAAGTGTGCCAGGTTTAGAACATATGCAAACACTAAAAAACAAACCAGTGAAACTATATGGACGAGCTGTGAAGCAGAAGAAAAAACTTCTGTCATGGCTCAGATTTTAGCTCAGTCGCTTTTAAGTGGAAAGAAATGAAATGTTGCCTCTCTTCTACATAACAAAGAAGGAAGACAATACAATCATGATAGGATGAAGCAATTTAGAAAGTAAGATTATCGATTGCATTTAAATGTACACTCATTGTGCACAAAAAGGCAGAAAAGTTTTGCTCATCATTCACAAGTTTTTTAAAGTTTCAGTGTTACTAGAATAAACTGTGGAAACTGTTGCATGACAGTTTCGAGCTAAAATTTGTATTTGATCGTCGAGGCGAGACTACAGCTACGTCTCGGCCGTGTTTGAATCGGCTGCAACTGTGTCTTCACTCCACAGGTTCTTCTAGGATTTGTGCTAACTGCCGATGGAGCTTTTCCTCCACGCTTAGGGTGTTCAACAAACTCTATACTCTGGCTTTTGGAACCATACCTATTTTCTGGATCCTCATCATCATCATCTGCTGCCCACGAGGGCCTTGACTGCTCCTCGTCTCCTGAAAAGATGAAAATGGAAAGAAAATGAGTTAACCTGTGATGATTGTATTGCTTAACAGAGAAATAATAATAATAATGCTTTTCACATCTGTATTGGACTCTAGAGATCCACCAAGTAGTCACCAGAGGAAAAACATGCCTGGGCAAAAATTTTTAAAATAAGAGTTTCTGATTTCCCTCTTCGTACCGAAACAAATCCATTGGCAGTGTTAAGGGTGCAGTGTATACGTTTTGGTGACACCTAGTGGTGCAGATGCATATTGTATTCATCACCTCACCCTGACCCTTGTAAGCATGCAGGAGAACCTATGGTAGACTTCGGTTGTCATTAAATTCCAAAAGATGTTAAGTACGTTAACTACTGTAACAACATGGCGGCCCCAACGAGAGGACCCGCGACTCATGTAAATTTACAGTAAAGGTTAATGGAAAAAAAAAGGTTAATGGGGGAAAAAACATTTAGAAATAAAAAAAAAAAACTAAACTAAAAAAACTAAAAAGTTCAGTATGTAATTGTTTTGTAATATTTTTTGAAGTGACAAAAATGACCAAAATCTTACACACCGCACCTTTAAGGGACCCATGTTCATCTATTATAATGAAATAATCCAAACTAAAACTGGGGGGGGGGGGGGTAGAAGTGACAAAAATGACCAAAATCTTACACACCGCACCTTTAAGGGACCCATGTTCATCTATTATAATGAAATAATCCAAACTAAAACTGGGGGGGGGGGGGTGAAATGTGATTAATGATCCGTATCTCACTTAACATTACGTAACTGATATGTAGAATCCAGTTCTACCCGCAGACTTGCAGTTAATCTGCTGATTGGGATGAGATGTAAAAATTAACATTCCATAGTAATCGCTGAGGGGTTTGGGTTGGTGAAAAATGCCTCACACATCTTTACATATCTAACATAATCTATTATATTTCAATCTTAATTTCTTGTCCGGTATGATTTAGCAGAGTCTCCCCTAAGAGGAGCAGGAATGTGTGGGTCCACAATGGTGTCAAAGGGCAGTTGAACAACAAGTGAAGTGGGGAGTGTGTACATAAGCAGGAGTGTGGAGTGCGTGTGTGGTGCAGGAAAGTAAATTCAAGAAAATGCTTTCATCAGGTGAGACATGCTTGCAAGTGGATTCAAATGACTTCAGAGCTCTGTGCATCTCTTCTAAGAACTAAGTTTTACAGCTATATCAAAAAACAAATATTACAAATATCAATATAGAATAATGTCTCACCAGATGATTGGTGGAATGCCACTGCCCCCAGTAAGGCCACATCCTCTGTGATAGGCTTTATCTTCTGGGTACTTGCATCGCTCCCGGAGTCATCGTCATCTTGTTCATCTTCTTCACTCGATGACGATGATGATTCCGATACTTCCTGGCAACCTTTAGCCTTTGACCTCCTGGAGGCAAGTATCCTTCCCTGCTTTCTCGACGCACCCTCCTCCTCTCGTTTCATGAGCTGAGGCTTCCCCTTCGGCCTCAGGGTGTTCAAGTGTTTCACTTTGTTCTGCGAGTCTTGATCGTCACTGGACAAATCTGTCCCGCTCTCCCTTTGAGCTTTGATTCTCCTGTCACTCGAGTCAGACTCCTGGGAGCGATCCAGCATCTTGCGTTTGCGCCGCATCTTCTCCGGTGAGATTGGGGAGCTCTTTGTCAACCAAAACAGACATTTCTTGGCCACCTTGTTTGACGCTTTCCCATCATCCTCGTCACTCTGGGCTTCGTCAGAGCTTTGCGTCAGAGCTGCACGCTCGAGCAGAGCTGCAGGGATTTCGTCTGAGTCAGAGTCGTCTCCCACCGGCCTCAGACTTTGTTCATCGGAGTTTTTGGCCGGTACTGTGCTGGAAGTTTCCTCAGGGTCAGAGTCGCTGTCGCTGTCTGCAGCCGAGAGAGATGTTTGGGTTTTGACGTCACTCGGTCGACGCAAGGGCGTCGTCTTGACGCGAGGAGAACGCCTATTGCCTTGTTCCTCCTCTAGGTGAGGTGATGCTGTGGTGCCTTCATTGTTCAACTTGCTGTCAATCTTTGTGCACACCACACTTAGGTTTCTGTCGTTTAATACAGTTTTTTGCACTGGACTTTTATCCAAAATGCGAACAGTCTCCTCTGTTTTCGGGGCAGGAGAGGAAAGCTGCTGCTCCATAGGCACAGGTGTGAGTTTTACAACAAGTTTTTTAGTCACGCTGACCTCTGTCTCTGAGGGCTGTTGGTCTGAGTTCTCTGTCCTCTGTTGGGCTTCATGTGAATCTAAATCCATATCCTCCTCAGCAGGGCTCTCCTGTGTACCTGTCAAATCTATGAAGCATTTGGAGTCAGAATCCTCATCCTCCAAATGCTCAGCTGCCAATTTCTTCAAGTCACTCAAGTATCTTACATCAGAGATATCCAGCTCTGCATCTCCCTTAGGTTGAGGATCAATGCCATCACTGAGGAGTTTCTCCCAACTGCTTAATATGTCCAAGTCACTGAACTCCTCCTTCAAGTTCTCCTCGAATAGAGCAAGAGATTTTCTCAAGCCTTTAACGACTGACAAAAAAGACTTCAAGTACAAGAGGCGAACATCAGGTGTTTGCCTGTTTGCCGTCACAGAGTGAATGAAACTGATAAATGTTTGGTTTAATGCGTTTGTAGAGTCCACTAAATGTTTAGCCTTTTTGGTCACTTCCTTGGAGATCTGCAAGGTGTTATAGTTGAACACGACATTTCCATCCATACCAGTGTGATCCCATTTATCCAAAGGAATGTTTGATGGCAAGTGCGGCAGCATCCTGTAGACTCCTGGTTTCTCTGGCCCTGCTCGATTTCTCTTCCGCTGCTGTTGCCACATCTGCTCCTTGCTCTCGAGAACGCTGCCACAGGCCACCACCAGATCACAAAGAGGCTCTGGGTTGCACACGTAACAGTACCATTTACTTTCCAAGATGCCAGACAGCTCCTTCCTCCCAAGGTTTCTTAAAATACACTTCTTGCAGAAGGCATTGCTGCAGAAGTCACAGCAGATCAAGTTGCCTCCTTCAGCACACCACCTGCATAAGGAAGAGACAATAAAGATTCAAGTTTGGCACTTAGAAAGTTAAAATAATGTATAAGATTCAGATGAAATGTTGAGAGCAAAACATCCTACCTGCACTGCTCATCCATTCCATCTCCATCCTTGCTGATGTCATCACTTGAGTAATATTTATAGCAGGTCTGATAAAACATGTCATGGAAGAGTTACAGTCAAAACAAGAGGTATATTAGGAACAGGGGAAAGATTTTTTTTTCAATTGAAATGAGGACACCCTTTAATTTCATCACAAATATGTTTTGCATGCATTTTGTTCACTTATGGGTATTTTTATACAAACTCTTTAAAATTGCTTATGGCTTCCATATTTGAGTTTCTCATCCTTTCATCAAAGTATCAAGAGTAACACAAGTTTCTTGAGGTCAAAAAGAAGTAACACACAAACACACGCACTCACACACACTTGCACGAATATAACTTGCTTCTTGCTAACTTTCATCATACCTGTACAAATAAGAATCCAGTCCAATTTTAAGTGTTGTCTTGTTTTGGTTTTTAGATAGTAGTAATATTAATCAAAGTATGTATCTGATCCGAGAAAATTATTTTGCAACAAATCAATGTGACAACTCACCTTACAAATGAGTACTTTTAGAACTGGATGGCTGTAGAAGGAATCTCTCTGGAAGTGGTTCACTTGTCGACCGCATGCAGTGCAACTGACGATTCCAATATGCTCGCCTCCTACGAAGGCACACACCACCGTCAGAACTGACACAACAGCTTGTATTATATGTTGATGACTGCCTTCAACATGCGTGAGACTTCCTCGCTCATTCCCACCTAATTCTTGTGATGAGATAATTGGTTAGAAAAACGTGTTTACTGTGAAGAATGGAAGTGAAGCTCTTCAATACATTTGTACATTTGTTCTCTCACAAGATAACCACCAAGCTGCATTTAGGTTGAAATATGCACAGAGGTAGAAAGGTGTGGTGTGCAGTTTAATGACAAACCATAAAGTCACTGACCTCCACGCCTTCTTGAGAACTCTTTCCGCAGTGCATTGGATTTTCTGCTGCGAAATTCAGGACCCCTGAATTCGTCTCGTCCATTGTCGACAGGTTCAGGCGTGATCAGCACAGTGCCTGTGTTAACACAGCATCAAATCAAATGATCACCTATGTTGTCATGGTTTAACATTGTCATCTACGGCAGAAAAACAATAAACCACATTTCTTATGACTCAATTGTTTTTAAGTTTTCTTTTTTAAGTCTTGCTGGTAGAGACTATGATATTTAGGTACAGAAGAACTCAGCAATAATAGTAAAAGTAACCCTCTGCTTCAACCCAAGGTGACCCTGAAAATGCTCAGAGACTCATTAATTATTATACCTTACCGCACCTAAAAAACAAAATGGAGCGTTAGGGCTTCCAACTGAAAGCAAAACTGAAATTAATGGAGATGAAGCACCTTTAGGCAGTCTTGCAAAATCCGGCCGACCATTTTCATTTGATGGTAATTCCACATCCTCGCTTGCATTCGACTCCCCAGATTCATCCAGTCCAGAGTGCTTTATAACCACTGTAGGTTTTCTAGAATATCAACGAATTGGATAAAATACAAGTTATCACATCGTTACAGTCTCATAGTCAATGAGGAGGCATATAGGTTTACATAACATTTTGATTTTTAAACTTCTGTCTCAGTGTGACTTGAAAAATAGTGGATGGGTAAATGGTTGGGTGACAGTGTGGTGCTTTACTGTGTATGATGGGAACTCACCTCCTTGAGAATCTGGAATCCACATTTACCTGCAGAGTAGGACAGTTTGTTAGATTAGCGTCTCTTATCTCTATTTGGAGAATAAAAGGTTACATCTAGAAGACCCAAAAGTAACCTCAAACATGATGTCCTCCAACATTATTGTGGAACCAACATCTCAAAACTTTATTTCCCTGACTGATGCAATGAAGCACGCTTCCAAAAATCACCCAAGTTTTTAAATAAGATAAGAAAAAATAACAAAACCTCATACAATAATCACACTTAAAATGTCTGGTTACCTCTGCAGCAGTCTGGTCTCTTGAGTTTTCCACAGAACAGCTCCGGGAATTCAGACCTAATGAAAAGGCATATCATTTTAAATACTATCATAAAGCAAAAGGATGAAACTTTCTCCATAACTTCTAACAAGATTTATCAGAATCGTACCAACAACACCGTCGCAGGCCGATGTGCCATTGCTGTCCTCAACAGTGGAATGAGCAAGGTACTCGTGAAGCTTGTTGACCAATACATTCAACTTGCTGGTGGTGGCGCTGTAGTGAAAAAGAAGGTGTGTGGTTAAGGAAATGAAGTTTTCCTTTTTAGATCTATCTTTGTTTTAAAATGTGTTTGACGATAGTTCTCCTGATTACGTCACAATAAATAGTAGAAGTAGTAAGCATAAATAACGTATAATAAGAAACTCTAATCGTTTAAACCACCATTAACAGGTCGAGGGTAGACATGATTTCCTTGTATAGCGGACTTGGCAACGACATCACCTTTAGCTCATTAGCTCCAACAACCAAACCGACTTGAGTGTTATGGTTGGCCAAGTGGGTTGACAACAAAACATCCGGGGTAGACACTTCAACTCGTCCTGTGCATTTTCGGTCATGTAAAGTGGTGACTGACAGGCAGTGTTGTTAAGTGGAAACAACCCTTTTAGACAACAGTCGACACACTTAGCTAGTTGCTAAGATAACTGCCCTTGCTCGCCTTTATTCCCGCCCTTAAACAACAAGCCTTTCGGGCCACCGTTCTACCTGAGCGTCGCTGCAGACATCACGAAGCACCAAAGTCGTTCGGGTCCTGATCAATTCATAACAGCCAAGTAGCCCAATGAAACCAGTTGGCGCTACATTTGGAGTGTGCTTCTCTTCTCAAATAAACATGAAAAGATGTGATGTCTGCCGTATTGACTTCTGTGTGGTTAATGGGTTGGTGTCACCCCAGCTTGTGGGCACATTACCGCCACCTACCGGGTTGGAGGTTATAGCAGCCTCCCTATTAATACTCCAGACATTACATAGAATGTATGTATTTAAAACAGCTTTTTAGTTTTTGAAAGTTTATTTCCCCCCTGAAACATTTGGATATCAAAACCTGATCCG
>JAFBJT010091707.1:0-26758 GCA_016785325.1 Chascanopsetta lugubris | reverse complement strand
ATATAAACACACTTGATTTCTCCCCCCTCTCTCTCTCTCCAGGACCTTGCAGTTTTCTCTCTCACGCAGCTCCTTGCGGATACTCTCTGCGAACTTGACCTGACCTCATGCGTTAATGTCACAGACCTGTCTGTGCGCGCCATCGCCACCTACCTGCACAAGCTGGTCGTTCTGCGGCTTGGCTGGTGCAAGGAAGTCACCGACTGGGGTTTGCTGGGGATGGTGGAGACGAGCAAGTGTGAGCCCGAGGAGGAGACGGTAGGAGCCTCAAAGAGAATGGCGGCGGTTTGAGCGCCAGCGTGTCTCTCACCCGCTCAAATGCCGCTCATTGAAGGATGTCACGGCTGTTACGTTATTGCTCTCCTCTCCACAGGAAGATAAAGGTCCCAGGTTCACCCGCACCTTTGGGAACATGGGCTTCTTCAAGCCGCCGCATTTGCCCTTTGAGGAGCGACCCAAGCTGGTGACTCAGTCTGACCTGGAGTGTTTCAAACAGGCGGGAGCGTCGCTGTTAGCGCTGAGAAGGCTGCGGGAGCTCGACCTGTCGGGCTGCTCCAAAGTCACCGACAGCGGCATCACACAGGTAGGACCGTCCGTCGGGGTACATCCCTTCCACTTCCTGTTTCAAAACGCATCAACCTCGCTCGGGAAAAACGTGCCGTCCACACTGTCACAACCGCTTCTTTCTGGTTCGATCGAGATGACCTGGCCTCAGTCTTGAGCAAGCCCGTTTTAAGAGGGCATTTACGACGAGACATTGTTTCCGTCCTCGGCAGGTGGTGCACCACCCCGAGCTCCAATGTCTGTCTCTCTCCATGCTGCCCGAGATCACCGACGACAGCTTGGTGTCGGTAGCGTGGCACTGTCGCAGCCTCACCAGTCTGGCGCTCAGCAACTGCCCGGGTATCAGTGACCACGGTTTGGCACAGGCTGCGCCGCACCTCCGCAGACTCCAGCACCTCTACCTCTCCTGCTGTAGTAAGATCACAGACCGGTGAGTGGCTGCGCGATGTTGCGGCGTTTGTAAGCGTTGATTGAAAAAAAAACAAAAAAAAACAAAATGGGAACTTCCTCAGAACGTGGCCTTTTGACTCCTCAGATCCTTGTTTCACCTGGTGCAGCACTGTAAGCGTCTCAGGACACTGGACATCTCTCGGTGCAAAAACATCTCCTTGACGACGATGGACCTCCTCCAGTCACAGCTGCCGTACTTGGAAAACATCCAGTACAAATTCATAGGTGGGGCCAATCCGATTCTAACACTGTAACAGACTGGTCGTCGGACATTTCAGCGGCAACGCCTGCAAACCAAAGACTGCTCCGTGATCGAGCTGCAGCACATCTCGGTTATTTGCACAAGCGCTGAAGGAAGTTCTGCGTCTATATCTGAGCTTCTGTGCGTCGGCCTGAGACCAGGTACAAACCACTGAGGACACAACTGTGCCTGCAAGGTTTAACATTTCACAAGTATGAAGTATGTTAGTGTTGAACGCAAATCATGGACTGCACAGAAAAATGGACGACATGCCCCAAATTTCCCCCCCTCATCCAGAAATAAGATATGGAGTCTTTAACAGAACTGAATGTAAAGGTTTTTTTGAATAGATTCAGAGGGATTGGAGGTGATCAGAACCTGAGATATGAAATGATTTGATTCACTTTTAAAATATTGGTTCTCTCCCATTTAGTAAGATGAAGGAGCCGAGGCCTGTGCTGTTCCCACCCCTCCAGGTGGCACTCCAGGTGTTTTAGCTCGACTTTTAGGTAATGTCTATCTTTTTTATTTAGTCCGTGATACAGACAATCCAACAACTAAAGAACATACCCACCATCATTAACTGTAATGTCTGTTTAGTTTACACAAGATATTTGATATTTAAAGGTGCACTGTTCATCCTGACTCATACAAAGCTGCTGCTGTAAGAAAACAAATGTCTTAGGTCGATTTGTAATGCAAATATATATTAATGTTTTAATTTATCTTGGACGTAAATGCGATATTCTCATTGTTCTATTGTATTCACAGAAACGGTCCAATAAGCAGCAATTCTAAGAATGTAAGTAAATTCATAATGTACGGCATAATGTAAATAGATATTTAGGAATTTGGATCCATTTGAGTGAGTGGTTGCTTTGTTGTAGGCTACATTTGATGCTTTTTGTTCAATAACATTCTATTTTCTCTCAAGATTCACCTTTAAAGAATAATTGCTTTGAGCACTTTAAAGGACAAAGACTTGATTCAGATAATCGCACTGTAGCTTCGACCACATGCTGGATGTTTTTCTCTTGACGACCATTTCATTTTAACTAATAGAGGAACCGATCACATGAAGTATAATATACATTCATTTTTTTTCCAATAAACCAGTTTGTGCTTTAAGAAGGCATACACATGATTTCCTTCCAGTATAAATCCAAACTGTTTATTTGTGTGAATGCTCCAAAAAGCTCATGATTCAAAGTGGACATTGAGACAGAGGGAGGTGTGTGACAAAAACACTGAACGCTGAAATGAAATGACCCGTCTGCCAAAAAGAGGCAGACACTCATAAACACACTAAGTTTGTCAGTTATTGAGGAGCTACTGAGTGTTTGATGTGACTGAGCATCATTGCTGTCACTGTAGAACATGTACCTTTTTATAGAGTTAGACTTAATTCAGTTTAAAACTTGTTTAAAAGGTTATTCATTCATTCCTTTTTCACACTCTCGATGGTGACAAAACACTTACTGTTTTGATAACAAAATGGAAAGGTCAGCTTGATTCTTAATCAAAGAATAAGTACAGCACCTTAAGGTACATACACTGAAATGTACTGTGGTGTTGAGTACCATGTACCACATCTTGAGAAAGCAGTGGTGCCCTCTAGTGCCCATTATAAAAACTGAAATGACAGAATTTAGAGAGAAATGGGCACAGCCTTATACCAGGGATGAGCCTCGTACAGAGGAGAAGTCCATGTACCATGCCAAGCTTTAAATGCATTTAGAAAAATAAAAATGCATATACAACGAAATTAAAGTACCATTTCTGTAGGAGTGGTATTTTTAAAGATAAAAAAAAAAGAATCATTCTGAAAGCTACGATCAGACATGAAATATTCGTCGTAAATATTGTCGTGCCACATGAATAGTGGGGATAGTGTCACCGTTTACCGTGCGTCCGCACCGACGTTGGCCCTCATCACCAAAGGCTCTTGAATTTCGTCTTTCTAAGTTGACATCTTTGTCACGTCCTTTACGTGTTTGGCATTTTGTTTGAAATGTTCACATTCCTCCTGTTTTGTGTGCATCATCGCTACGGCCTTACATTCTCCAGGACACTGCTACGCTTTGTTCTCTCCTAAGTCCACTTGGACATTTTCCACACATTCTACATGGAGCCTGTCTGGAACGTTTCCAGAGAATGTCGGCAGCAACCAACACAGGCACTGTCCCTCTGGAACAAGTGTGGAAATGTAAAAGTTATATGTGGTAGTTCCCAGACAGCTGAAGACCAAGTGGTTTAAAGTCCGAAAAAAAGAAAACGTCCCCTGAAGGTGACGATCTGCCGTGGCTAAGGAGCTGGTGAGGATTCGTACCTGCAACAGCTGCTGTTGGTGTTTCCCTGCTTTCATTGGAGAGGTGGAAACACCTACTGTCAGGATAACAAATCGATTAATAAGTGCATGGATGCACAGGTAAAAATCTCACCCCACACACACACACACACACACTTATATATAATATACTGTATATTTACACATTCACACGCCCACGCACACTATTGCTCAGTCTGACTGAAGTCGTAGCAGAAGTTGTAATTGCTGGGAGGTTTGGGGACGACCGGTGCACTGTCGGGGATGGGGACATTCTCTAGGTCCAGGAGGCGGAGCTTGATCTCCATCGAGAGGAGGATCTCCAGCTCGCTGCGCATGGATTCGCTGCTCATCTCTCGGCCCAGCAGGACGCTGAGGCCGTCTGTCCACAGGCAGAACTAAGAGAGGGAGGAGGAGGGTGAGTGCACCGCCGACCCTTATTCACAGTAAAAGACACGACAGGCGCTCAGCCGTGCGACCTACGTCGGTCCTGGAGGGCGCGATGAAGTTCAGACTGTACTCCTCGACGTCATACGTGATGCTGAACGCCAGATCCAGCACCTCCTGCGGCGAGTGAGGAAGACAGAGAGACGTTTGTTGCGTTTGCAGACTGAGACGATGTGTGAAGGCGAGGCGAGCCGCTGACCTTGTTCTGTTTGCCTTTGTTCTCCTTCATGTGCGGACAGTCTTTGCCCGTCAGCAGCCCCTTAATATCTGCGACCGGAACTGGAGGCGGCACATGACGGAGTTAGCGACACAGCCACCACGGTGACACAATGAATGCGTTCATCACTTGGGACTCACTCTTCTCCTGCAGCGCCTCTATAGGTGGGTTCTCCATATCTTCCTCCACGTCGCCGTAGTGAAGCATTTTGTGGTTGGGTGACAAGCGGCAGTACCACAGCTTATCTGAGGGAGACGTGGCCAATCACAAGCCAGGAAACTGTCCAGTCTGCTGTTTTGTTGAGTTATGTTTGTGTGCGCACGCGCGTGCGCGTGTGTGTGTGTCTCACCCTGTCGACGTCGGCTGCTGATCTTCCTGAACATGGTTCCCTGACAGAGTCGGTTGAGTCTCTGTTGACGGATCAATTCCAGCAGCTCCGGCTTCAGACGCTCTTTGAGCTCACTGGGAAACAATCCACACTGTCGTGAAGACGCTCAGCCATGTTTGCAAACTCACGACCAAAACCACAGCGAGTGCAATCGATGGATAAAGAGCGACTGTTGGGATTTCTAGAACTAGAAACACCTTCCTCATATACCCATTACCCATACGGCCCAACAGAGCACAGGAGAACAAAGATACAAACACGACTCACAGCACAGGAGGTGCGAGTGTCTCCTCCTGGTGCAGCCGCTCCGTCTGCCGCAGTTTGAGGATTTCGCTGTAGTTGAGAGCGTTGACTTTGTTCTTGAAGAGCTCGAGGGAGGTCGGCTTGCTGGACAATGTCCTGGTGATCTGCTCCCTCACCACCTGCATCACCTGCAGGTGGAGACAAAGACAACAGCTGCATGGGGGCGGATTGCCTGGATGA
Organism: Chascanopsetta lugubris; assembly: GCA_016785325.1. Classification (NCBI taxonomy): domain Eukaryota; kingdom Metazoa; phylum Chordata; class Actinopteri; order Pleuronectiformes; family Bothidae; genus Chascanopsetta; species Chascanopsetta lugubris. The sequence continues at coordinate 21,642 of JAFBJT010091707.1, read as the reverse complement.
AGTTCAGAGGAGTAGAGAAGGCAGGGTATAGGCCCGTTGCAGTGGCCAGCCAATAGGAGGCCATCAAGACGTCATTGTAAGGGAGCTGTCGCGCTCATCTGCAGGCTAACAGCAATGTCAAAATGAGACCAAGGCAACTTCACAGCAACTCATCTCATTCTAAGCCCCGCCCACTGGTACAGATCCCTTCATCTTTTCCCAAACATCTTTTCATATTTACTTATTTCATCGTATTGACTTGTTTTAAGTTCAAGACGCAACTCCCTACTATTTTATGACGTCACGTCTGGTAAGTCTATATCCAACTCCCCATCAGGCTTTAAACAACACGGAGGGTGATGATGATCACCATCACACCATAACAACCCTCCCATAAAGGTCTGGCGTGTTATTTTTCAATTAAAATGATTTTTCTTCTCGTAGAAATTAAATGTCAAATAATCACGCTTACGTATGTCTGAGAGTGTAACCAACTGAGTGATACTTTTCAACTGTTTTTATTACCCAAGAACGAGCCCTTTACCACATTTACATGCAGAGCTGGAGCCCCCCCCCCCCCCCCCCCCCCCCCCCCCCCCCCCCCCCCCCCTCAAGGAGCCCCCCCCCCCCCGCCCCTCCCCACCCCCCATTTAAAATTTAAATTTCAGAATTTTCAATTTGTAATTCTAAAACCAATGTCCCCTCCAGACGGACCTCCTCTCACTGACTCGGCATTCACTGCACGGCGCGATGTGTGTGTGTGTTTTCTGCATGACTTGTCCAACTGAAGAAGACGCAGAGGGACACAGGGGTGACCCTGGCCGTCCTGACACAATGGCCCAGAGCAGTTGGTCAACCTCGGCCCTCCATTGTGGCTCAAATCCATAGCTTGCTACAGTTCAAGCGCCTCCGTTTGTAAAGAGTGGAAAATCTATATGGAAAAAAATCTATAGTGCTGCGGAAGCAGGCCAGCCCCAGCGTGATGCATCCACACACACACACACACACACACACACAAACGGCTCTGCCCACCCAGATCATTCCCCCTCACACTGATTGGACGCAATCAGAGACTCAGTCGGCACAGCTGTGTCTGGACTTCACACGGTTTGGTGACAATGGCACAAACGCCATCAGCTCCATTTACGCACCGAACAAGCAAAAGACGCCACTGAAACAGTGTGACGGTCTGATTCAAACGCCAGCCACTGTAGAAGTGTCTTGGATGAAGATGAATATCATCCGTCTGTGTCCACTTCTGTGTCTGTCAGAGGGTGAGATTCAGCCTGTCATTCTACAGAGCGTGAACATGCACGGACACAAACCAAATAACCTTGGTGTCCGCAAACTCTCACGGAGGACGAAACCCTCGCACGCGTCCCAAAAGTCTGAAGCGAATCTCCGTCTGCGGGGAATTTTGAAACTTATCGAGGCCAAACACACGAAGCCTCGCGACAAAGACGTACATTTGCGTTTCGCTTGAATCACGAGACGTCGGCCAGAGAGCAAACATTTGGAATACAAATCTGGGACTCGGAAGAAAGTTCTTCCTTACCTCCATCTTTTGTCCTCGAGTCGACTGTTGCTTAAAAAAACATTGAAAACCCAACGTGTAAATTCCACCTGTCCAGCCGCGAGCGATCAGAGGAATGTGACAGGGCTGACGGGCGGGGAAAGTGAGTGGGGCAAACAGACGTCACCTACATGGCAGGAGAGGTGCAGGCCTGTGGCTGTTTTGTAAACAGACACCCTGATATTCTTACACACATCCCTCCACCGCCCCCCAGGTCCAGCCCCCTCTGTTATTTAGCTGAACTGACCAATGGGAGCCATGAATGGCAGCTGTCTCTGTTCCCTAAAAACCCTGCAGTATGTGCCTGTGTGCTAAACGTGTTTGTGTGTGTGTGTGTGTGTGTGTGTGTGTGTGAAGATTTTGGTTGTCACTTGGTGTGTGGAGTCGCACACCCCCATTCATGTGATTGGACAGAGGGAGAGTTTCTGTGGTGCACTCTCACACAAACGTCCAGTTGAAGCAACAAAACCTATGTTTGTCAGTACGTCTCGCATAACAACACCACACCTCCTTCTCTCTCTCTCTCCCCCTCTGGTTTCTCGTGCACTGAGCTCCTCGCTCTCCAATCCTCTCACTCTCTCACTCTCATATTGTTTCCAAAGGTTTTACGTTCCCCTCTGTTGTTGTATAATTACTGCTGATGCCCCGAGCGCTTTGTTTCCCTCGTTTCCTTCTCCCTCTGTTTCTGCCGCCCACCACGCTTTGCTTTGTCCACTTAATGCCCCTTTGTCCTTGCCCGAGAGCACCCAGGGTGGGGGGTGGGGGTGGGGGGGCCGCGGGCAGAGACAAAAGACTGGTAGGCCGTCCCGGCGCTTGGGACACAGGGCTTCTCCCGAACGGGTCGAGAGGTCACTGAGTTTTATGGCGGTGGGGACGGGCGGCGTGTCGGTGGTGGACTGTGAGATGTAGCAGTGCGACTCCAGACAAAGGCTTGAGCCACTCTTTCTTTCAGCGAGCTGGATTCTGTTTCTCACGGACAAGATCCAGCTGTTCGAGGCCTGACACGACCTTTGACCACAGTACGCGTGTTGCGCTGCGCCTCGAAAGATACTTCATGTTTTCACAGCTCGGTAGGAGACAGACAGATCACTCCTCTGTCTTCTGCGTGGCTCAGGTTATTGTATGAAGAAACCCAGGCGATTTACTGCTGCACCGTAGCAGGACACTGTACCTTGTCGAAGTCTTCCTGCGTGGGGGGCCGCGGGCAGGGACAAAAGACTGGTAGGCCGTCCTGGCGCTTGGGACACAGGGCTTCTCCCGAACGGGTCGAGAGGTCACTGAGTTTTATGGCGGTGGGGACGAGCGGCGTGTCGGTGGTGGACTGTGAGATGTAGCAGCGCGACTCCAGACAAAGGCTTGAGCCACTCTTTCTTTCAGCGAGCTGGATTCTGTTTCTCACGGACAAGATCCAGCTGTTCGAGGCCTGACACGACCTTTGACCCCGTTACGCGTGTTGCGCTGCGCCTCGAAAGATACTTCGTGTTTGATGCACCGTGTTTTCACAGCTCGGTAGGAGACAGACAGATCACTCCTCTGTCTTCTGCGTGGCTCAGGTTATTGTATGAAGAAACCCAGGCGATTTACTGCTGCACCGTAGCAGGACACTGTACCTTGTCGAAGTCTTCCTGCGTGGCCCTCATCTCCTTCCATGTCTTGTTGAGCAGCTGGATACAGACACAGAAGAGCTCCTCCAAGAGCCGATCCTGACTGAAGAAGATGGGGTGGTAGTCGGATCCCGTCTCTGAGGCTGGCGAACGGGAAGCGACGCCGACGAGGGAGGAAACCGATGAAAAGGATCACATCTTAGAGACGGCCGGACCCAGGGTTGGAGGATAAATCGAAGGCAGCAACAGAGGTCAGAGGTGAACTTACGTGGCTCTCCGATACGAAGAATCTCGCATAAGATGAGTGTGAGCTGTATGCTGCTCCGGGCGAATGGACATTCGTGTTTGTCCTCTCTGCTGCTGTTCTCCAAAACAAACTGTGAGGGGGGGAAGCAACGGGGAATTAGGATGCGATTCAGAAAGGACAAGAAGGAGCCGAACTCTTAGAGGGGTTCGTTGAATAGCGGACGGAGCCTGCTCACCCTGCTGTAGGCATCTGGATAGCGCGAAGCAAAATAAAACATGGTGTCCAGAGCCAAAAGACCAGGAGGCGTCCGCACCAAGTCCTGACCGGGGTTACTGTTGTTCTGCGGGAAAAGCATTTTCAGACAATGATCACGCATACTGTCACAAAGACACCGACACCAACGTTAGGAAGGGGAGTTCCTTACGGAGAAACCCAGCTTCTTGAACTCTTTAGCGCAAAGCGAGCGTCGCCTCTCGTGGCTCAGACTGTTCTCACTTTCTGTCTCGAACGCCGCCTGCCGCAAACCGTGGAGGACGTCTCTTTGCTCCTGAAACGCACACAAGCCTGAATTTTGCCTTCCTGCGGCATTGACGATAGATGCTATTTTTTAGCCAAGTTTGTTGCTATTAACATGTTTCCTAAAACATGCAGGACATACAGAGAGTAGAAGACAGTCAGTTGGGTCAGAAGATGGGTGCCATTTCTTATTTCACGTTCTTTGCATTTGCATGCTTTAACATTCTGTGCATGGTTACTCATAATGCATGTGTGGTTAAATATTACAGTAACAAGCCACAATGAAAACACCTTTCATAAAGTATTCATGTTACCTGGCTGTAACAGTCCAGAGGCGTCCTCATGCGCAGCTCCAGGTGATTCAGCGTGACTGACTGGAGGACGTAGAGGTAGTGAGCCATCTCATCCTGGACGGCACCAGAACTATGGATGATGTTCTGTAACAAACGGTTCCAGTCAGTCAACGATAATAAATTGACTCTAAACTGTAAAGGCTGCGATTGCCAATAAGATCTTTTACCTTGTAAACATACTGACGGACATTCTTCTTATTCAAGAATTCAAACATGAACTAGAAAAGGGAGAACAAGGGATTAGGTGAGAGCAAGTCAAATGTGGCAGTGAGATGTAATGACACATTTCTAACAGGGGGTGGCAGTATGGTTTTAGTAATAGATTTGTGGGCCAGGCAAGGCTTTCAGTGGGACTTTGACCTTTGTGACACAACAATCACGGCTGGTTCTTGCCTCTGACTAAACCTCATTTAGTGTAGAGCGCAAATTCGTTCTGGATTGGTCACCCTGATAAGACGGGGTGGATTTGTTGACACATTGAGGAAGTGTGTGTTTGTATGTGTGCGTGTGGAAGAGAAAGGGAGTGAAAGAGAGAGAGAGAGGCAGAGGGAGAGCGGCTGAGAGAAAAGAGATGAATGAGGGAACTGTTTCCATACAATAAGAGAGGAGCAGGAACTGAACAGAGGGGGAGAAAGACTCGACTGTCTGCAGACAATCTGATGCAAGCAGACAGAGCTGGACCCTTTCCAGTTGTTTGCCAGCGGTGGTCTTTGCAGGATTCTGATGACCACGTACAATAAAACGGCCCGACTGCTGCAAACAAACACAATTTACCGCAGGTCACATGCCTGCCACGTACAGCCCCGGACGTGAGGGCTTTCCCCGTCAGCACACAAAGGAATCATAGAGGATGATTAAGTCTGGAGAAAATTTAAAAACGGCAACGAGATTTACGGCCGCGGGCGCCACCAACATTGAGGAGAGCAAAGAGCCCTTTGTCTGCGTGATGAGGAGGTTAGGAGAGGAGGTTAGGAGTCTGAGGAGAAGAACCAGGCTGCAGCAGCACCTGTCTGTCTGAGTCTCCGGCCGTCTGCAGCAGGGCCATGAGCAGGGCCATGGCTTTGGTCTGGATCTGCTGATTGGTCCTGGAACGAGGAGGATATGGGACAAACACTCAGCGCAAGGCCTCACGTCACCGTGTGTGAATGAGAAAGTTTCAATCTATGAGCCACTTACACCTGGAGGTGAGCGATGAGTCTCTCCATGGTGATTTCATGTTTGACCTGCAGGAAGAGACTGTGGCTGCTCAGTACCATGCTCTCCAGGATGTCCAGGGACACCTGCTGTATCGACGCATCGGTGGGTTTGGCGTTTACGAAGCTGGCGATCTGGGAGAAGAGAGATGGGGGGGTGGGGGGCATGGAGGGAAAGGGGTCAGGAGGAGGGACATTTAGGAGTGGAATGGGCCACATTAACGAGAAGAAAGAGGCCGGTCCAGCACCTTCTTGATGAAGACGGTGGAGAGGTTCTCCCATGAAACGATCCCATGATCCATCAGCTCCATAAAGCCTGTCAGCGTGTGGGTCATGATCACGTTACCCCTGAACGACACAGACACAGAAGAAATATGTAAAAGTCACAGAGAATCAGGATTCAGCTCCTTCTTTTTGCGACAATAACAATGGCTGCTGTTGTCCGTCATCACAGGAAGTGACCGGCCGACAGAGTCATGAACAAACGGAAGGAACCATTTCTTCAGTATCTTCAGCCGCCCACATGTGTGTCCCATCCCCATGAGGCTCAGTGGGATGTGCTGCTACATGCACACAAACCACTTCACCCCCCTGCACTGGCAAAATCTCTCTGAGGAACAGCATTCCAAGGAAAATGTGCGAGCGCAGAGACGAGACACTGACTCATTCGAATCCTCCACTATCTTGACCAATAAGAGGTGACCGTCTCGGCTGATGAACTCCTGAGCGAAGGTCACGTCTGTGGAGACATTAGCCAGCTCCTTCAGGGAATCGCAGCGCACGCCTGAGTCGCAGCTCTGGATGCCTTTGAACAAGTCCTCTGCACAACGACCCTGCCGATGAACAACATAAACACAGTGACGCGTGTGGTGTTGCTGCTTTTCTATAAAAGTCTCTTGGGACAGGTCGGTAAATTGTCTCTATGCGTAATGCAAATGGAAGAGTGACAGAGAGAGAGAGAGAGAGAGAGGGAGAGAGAGAGAGAGAGAGACAGAGGAATGCGAGAGGAGGAGGTGATAGAGGAAAGTGGCTGTTGGCTGCAGACTCACCGGTGCCTTGGTCAGACGCAGAATGCAGCCGTTCTTAATGTCCAGACGATTCTACACCACACAAACAAATACACAAACACACCACGTGTGTGTGTGGGGGGGGAGAGGGGGGGAGAGGGGGGGGGCACAGTTTACAAGCTGTTGAAAACAAAAACACAGTTTTCTACACTGTGAAAACACTGATGGAAACACTAAGACATGCAGGAGCATGTTGTGTGACAGCTTAGGATTCATGCAGGCTTTGACTTCACAGTCACGTTCCTATTTAGCGATTCAACTCTCATGTACAAAAACACAAACACTTCATTCGTGAAAATGGGCAAAACTACACGTCCAGCATCAAAGATGAGTTTAACACGGCCTAGACTTGCCAGTAGGTGAGTTACCAAGGAGGAATGTATTTAAAGATTTTACTTTGCCTTTATGGGAAAACCAGCTGCTGCAAGTGAGTGATTGTAAAAGTTACAGGGAGTCCAGGCGGATACTTTTACCTGGACAGGAATTCTTCATACATTTTTCTCGGAATGTTTGTGTAACACCTGAGAATGAGCGTTCGTTACATTTGTACAGACAGCAGGTCTTGGAAGTGTGGTATGAAAGTCCTTTAACATGTGTGTTTATATTTAGAGACATTCCTCTCTGACCACATTTTCTCATTTGTTCTGCTGTGTACAGGATGTTCCTGGGCAGGTGAGTGGTGGTGGTAAGACTAGTGAACTTGCTGAAGTCATCAACATTTCGACAACCAATGAGATGTTCCAACAATAGTGTAACGCGCTGTGCACGTTATGCACAGAGCAAATCATACTGGTTATGTTGCGCATTTGAGGAGACGGCAACTTTTAGACTGGCGGCCAAACAACAAATCCTGCATAGTGTACCTTTAAAGAAAGCGTCCATGTACTAATTAAGAAAAATAGACACTTGGATCAAGACGCCAATACATTCAGACTTTCAAGTTACTCTTCTCTCACCAACTCGAGAATAGCTCAAAGTAATGCTACTCCAACAGTCGCTCCGCTGAGATGTCTCACGGAGATTTTCAATGATAAAAACATCACTTTTCTCTAATGGCTTCTACAGTCCTGACTAAAGCCTCTGAAGTGGGGGGAGGGATTTCAACAGAGGCAACTCTTTGCAAAGGTCACCTGACACCGGGAAGATGAGCAAAGCTATGACTGCATCCCTCCTTTCTCTGTGTCTGCTGCTCTTAGGACGGAATGACATCATGCCACCGAGTTCTCGGTGATCTCAAGTGCTTCAAGATCAACGGGAACGAGAACCGAGAAACTCCCACAGGTCGGTTGCACAACGTCTTCTAGTGGTGCTGGCAGATTTACTCGATATATTAGCTAGAATGTAAAAATAGAACCATGAGAACAGATATGTTTGACTCACTGATTCAGTGATGTATGTCTGTACTCCATCAGCATACTGAAGGGCGTAGTTATCAGGCCCGTGAAGATTCCAGCTATAAACACACAACACACACACAGAGATTAGCTATCACATCGCCAAGTCAACGATAATGATGTTAAATGTTGCCATGGATACAATAGTCATTATAAACCTACCCATCACAAACCTCCTTTATTACAGCAGACAGCGGCTTTTTCTGCAGAGACACAACAAATAGTTTATAGACACACACGTTGGAAAATACCTTTACAAACGTATATCAACACCAGTGACGTGCAGTCAGGTGATGGCAGGTGAGGCAGTGCCTCAGAAAAAAAAAGAACAAAAAAAGTTAAATGAAAAAAAATAAATGAAATGCTTGTATTTGTCCAGTGATTTGTAGTATGAAGTTATTTTCCATTTAACGCCACCATTTTAATTTTTGTTTTCTCACTTTCACATCGTGCATTGCGCAATGACTGGACTTCACTCGGCAGTGGGGCCATATTGCTGTCCCTCTGTACGCCACTATTAAAACGTCCAAACACTTCCGCTATTTAGACTGAATTTCCAGTGTTTAGCGGATGTATATAATGTGCAGCGTTTTGGTCAACTGCGGTGTGTGTAACGTGTTTCTTGTGCTCGCGGAGTGATCATGAAACGGCTGTGAAAAGGCACCAGGTGAGGCACGCTGTTCTCCTGCCTCGCGCTAGGGGGCGGTGCTTGTGATCCCAGGTATTATTGTTGCGGCCCCAGGCTCGACTGCAGGGTCAGTGATAGCAAGATAGCTTGTAGCCACAATCGCGAGTTAGCAAGGCAAGTGCAGCCGTCCCTTTATTTGTTTTCCTCTCGTCCGCCTTACTTTCATAATGGAGGATTACACATCTAAACTCAAGCAGTTTTCTAAACTGGACTTTCAATCGAAACAGGAGATAATTAAAGGAATATTAAAGGAAGACCAACGTCGGAGCTAAAGGATTGACTTCAGACTACAGGACGGAAGAGCCGCTCTTTTCAAACACACGGAACAGACTGGCTGTGTGCGGGATGTCCAGCAAGAAACCGCCTTTTCTGCTTTTCCCTGCCTCCTTTTCTCAACCTGGGACAATGTCTGGAATCAGACGGGACATTGAGACCTGGACATTTTGCAAAGAAGCCCGGTGAAGCGCGAGCAGTCCACCATTCCGGCTCAGAGCCAGCTCGCGCCAAAAACATCCGGAACGTCTTGGGTCGACTTGGCTTTGGACGAACAGCGAAGACTCAACATCAGCATCCACGATGCCACGTAAAGGAGAAGCTGGAGATTCGAAAAGACCTCATCAATGGCGCCAGCTTCCTCGCCAAACAGCAGCCGGCATTTCGTGGACATGACGAAACGGTAGGCTCTGCGAATCGCGTCAACTATGTTGAACTCGTGCGTGCTTTTGCTGAGAAAGGTGACAGGCGAGCCAGACATCTGGAGACGTGTGCTGTGTTTTCTGGCTCGCCGAATAGAAGACAGAATGACCTCATTGAAGCAGTTGGCGATGTCGTTAGAAATGACTTAAAAAAAAAAAAGGAGATGACTGCAGCCCCGTTTGTTGCCGTAGAAGTGGACGAGACCACAGCTGTCACAAGCCAAGCCCGGATTTCACTCGTATTGCGGTACGTGGCCAACACTGAAGCAGACTGCCGGGTGAGGGGGGCGTTTTGGGGGTTTCGATGACGTGAGTGAGGACAGACGCGCTCGTGCAATTGCTGAGTAGGTCCCGAAAGTGTTGGAGAAGTGCGACTGTTGAAAAGCTTGTAGCTCAGACCTGTGATGGGGCCGCTGTCATGGCCTCGGAGCTTAATGGTGTTCAGGCTCAAATTAAAGAAAAAGTGCCCGAGGCCATGTTTACGCACTGTTACGCACACGAGTTGAACTTGGTGCTGTTGCATTGGGCAAAATGCGTGCGCGAGTGTCGCATATTTAAAAAAAACAAAAACAAAAAACAGCTGAGGGACTAGCGTCATTTTTCTTTTCTACAACCGATTTTTTTTTAAATCATTTCGATCAATACGTTGTTTTCATTGACATTATTTCATTGGCCAGTTTGCGGGTGCAGGTGCTCGTGGTCAGAAATCCAGTGGGAGCGAAGTGAAGGAAACAGTCCTGCGCAGGGCTCTAGTCTATCAGTGCCTCACCAGCCATGAACTTCAGCGCACGTCACTGATCGACACACACCTGCTGCTGCACACATGTGGGTCAAAAACTGCAGAAGGTAGAATCAAAGCGTTTCCGCTGTCGGGGAACGAACACATGCTTGAGTAATAACCCGCTGTTATGGGATCACTGCACCACAGAGCTATTCTGGCTGGCTCGCAAACTGTTTGCTGAGAGGAGGAAATCCAAAATCTCACAGACGCGCTCCCAACAATGTTTCCCTCACTTTCCCGATCCTGCTTTTGTACATAAATAAAAGCCAGACTACTTCCATGTCTGAGTCTCAGACTATCCTGCTATTAGTGGTCAGTCCCGTGGTCAAACAATCAAAATGTCCTCGGGTTGTGCGGTAGACCCAGAGGATGGCCTGTTATTAGTGGCAGCCAAGAAGGTCAACCTATCAGATGTGTTTAATGAAGACGGGGGAGCCAAAGAGAGGTTTTTTGAAAAATATCTCTGAGCTTGCACGTTCGTTGCGATCTCGAATAAAAATACTGCGGGTTATAAAGCTCTATCATTGTTCTGTTGGCACCGCATAGTCCATAGTCCATGCTAAGGCATAGTCCATGGTCCTTATATTAACGCTTTAAAATGAGGGCAACTAGAATATAAAGAGTTTTACAACTGCTGAAATATACTATATCCAAAAACAGCCTGGGAAATTGATTATAGTCCCATCTAGACCTTTGCATCTAGTGCGTGTGGCTGTGAACAGTCAACAAACAACCCTGCTCTTTGCACTGCACGTCAAACTAAAACGAATGGGTGGTGACTTGCACAAAGAAGTTCAACTTCCCCAAAATGTCTGGGAAACACATGGAAAACTTCCCCACTGTCACATTTGGTTAAAGCCGTTAGAAACTCCCTCAGTGGGAGTGGAGTCTAATGACACATATTGTGAACTGACCCTTTAATGCTGCTGCAGCAGGTTTTCTTCTTTCAAAGTAAAGAATCCCTGTGTAAACAAGACTATTTGAACTTGAAATATATGACCTGTCTCTTTAAGGGTTTGAGCGGAGGTCATGCCTGTGGTCTTTGGGTCTGGTGCATATGAAGAGGAAGCGTTGCCTGGAAAGGTCCAACTAAGGGCAAGACATTCCCATGACAGTTCCCCGTTCAACGGCCGGCTGAAGCGAAGTCGAAGAACAGGCGCTCCCTGATTATGGGATACATTTACCTGAAGTACGTGTGTATTACCTGGTCCAGTTGTATGAGCTGGGGGTAGGCCCCAGGCATCTGGATGGCGATCTTAACTATGTCCTTCTGCTGCGGCATCTTGCCACCGCGAACCTCCACCGCGCTTTATCTGTTGATGATAAAACCAGAAAAAAGGATGCTTGTTATACGTTGGACGTATCTTTTTCACATGACACTTATTCTTGCCTTAATAACTGTCACACAAGTTATTTCCCCCCACACACAATGAATTATCACACTTCTGTATCACATTTGATATCGCACTATATCAAACTGCTGGTCAGTGGATGGGTCACTCCACCTCCTGACTCATTGTAAATGACAGTGAAACTCTGACTAAAATATGTCTGAACAAATAAATCACTCGTTTAGATTTCACAAGCAATTTCTTGTAAGTTTTTTTTGTATTGTATTTCATTCTATTTGCTTTTAATTTTTTTTCTTTTTAACCAGGAAGTTCTCATTCGGATAAATCAGCACACAGGCAACACAAATAAAATTGTAGACAATGGGAGCAGATTCAGAAACATACTTAAAAACCACGGTAAACATGCAACTAAAAGCAGATGTAACAGCAAAGAACATAATCTATGAAAACTGATTTTCCAACATTTTTTTTAACCTGGCAAGAAAGGGCAATGATTCAGAGTTTAAAATGTGTTGCTGCTCGTTCCAGACATGTGGTGTATCCATCTAAGCTCTTACCTTGATTTTAGTGAGTGTGTGTGTGTGTGTGTGTGTGTGGTGTGTGTGTAGCTACAGAACCGATCATCTCATAATCTTCTTTCTTGGCTTGGAGCAATTTGGACACGTGATATGCTCAATATCAATAAACATTCCATTCAGATGACCGGCCAACAGTTTTCTGGCAGTGGAGAAACAACAACATAAATATCTATATATCATGACAACAGTGGATTTACAGCAGCTGACACGCCAGGACAGATATCTGCATAATCTGTTGCGCTTCATAGAAATTTGGATCGACAGGTGCAGGGCACTTTGTGAAGCAGCTGTGGTGCAGCTTCAGGGCTGAGAGTTCACGAACAGGACTTGATTTTCTAAAGTTTCACACAAAAAGCGCCAGCACAGGCTGAACAAACAGCCACTTCTCTATTCTAACCTCTATTCAAATGCACCAAAAAATATGGAAGAAGAACAAAAGCAAACAGCCATTCTATTTCTTTGGTTCAGCTGTGGTAGAACAGTGAACTGTAAAAATGACCTGCGCTGATTGAACTATAAAGACCCATCCCAGGATGTGAGGCTGCGCCGCTGCACCCTGATACAGCAGTTCAATCACACCTCACGTGTCCACGCTTTCATCGTGCAACGAAACTGAAACTGTACAATTAGGAGATTTGAATAGCCACGAAAACCTGTCAAGTGCTTTGTAAATACAGGTCGTTCCCCATTGACATCAGCTGCAACAGACACCTGGCTTCTGCTGCTCCTGTGTCAATCCATCCATCATCACTCCCAGAGGCAGTTTCCCTTTAAACGTGGACGTGAATCAGTCGGACCGACATCAGTCCGAGCACTCGTCATTTCCAGAATGAAGTTGCAGAACGGCGTGTTCCTCTTTCCCTGTGTGTTTATGTTGCGCTGATAGCGAGCGGAGACAACTGAACTGAACCCTGTCTACACATTGTGTACTGATTGTTCACATGCCCCTTTTTTCCAACTCACTGACACACTTCTTCCTCGGCCCTCACTCGAGCATTCTCGGGAGGGGACAGAAGACGCTGTTGTTGCGCTCCCGACCCTTCCCCCCCTTCCTTCTCCGTGTCTCCCCCACTCTCGCCACATGGAAACAAGACAGTCGGGATCCTGATTCTTCTGTGACACTCGCACAATGAAAGAAAGGAGCTCGTGCCTGCTCGTGTTGGGTGTGAGTGACAGAGCCCACTCTCCGCACGATCCCTCGGACAGCTCACGTAGCTTCAGCGCGCCGCCTGAAAACAAGACAGAGACCCGGCACGGCAGGTTTGAAAGCAATGCTCCTGTCGAAACAGCCGCGCGCCGTTAGTGACTGACGTCCCATCTCGTCGCCCCCCCCCCCCCCCCCCCCCCCCCCCCCCCCCCCCCCCCCCCCCCCCCAATAAATGAAGAGGCACAATAGAAGGGAAGATGATGTTGATGGTATATAAAGATCAACGACTTTAGGTCTGTTTTGGGTTGATTCAAAGATGAAAATCAAAGAAACTCTGGCCTCCCTCCAACAAATAGCGGCAGCAGTTCGCAGACTTGGTCTTAAAGAGATTTAGAGGATGAGGGTTTGTTCTTGGGAAGATTTTGAGTCTGCAAATATGAACGCGACAACAAAGGCTGTTTGTGGGTCTTAAGCTGAGGCTGTCTGAGCTGTGGAGGAAACGTGTCTATCGGTGTAATCAGTTTGGTTACACCTCAAAGAGTGAAGGGGAGGGGGGGTCAAAATGTATGTCTCACAAGAGCACATGGGCTCGGCTGGATTTCTCATAATGAAGTTTCCAAATTGTATGCAACTATCGTACATTGGTCTCGGGTGTAAAATAAGGGAAACATTACATAACCATACTGACGTTTCAATGAGTGCGTGAGAAACTGAATGTATGAGTCTTTGATTTCATCACCCAGTAATTAGCCTGTGGGAGGTCCGCTCTGCTAGACAGGGGTTCAGAATGGATTAATTGATTACATGAGGCTTACACGGGGGACCACTAAACACTCTCTGTACCCGCCGAATTCAAATCCAACCATTTGTTAGACCAAGGACTACGTTTGAGGCCTTGGAGTCAAACGCACTCAGTCAGAAACAGCTGACTCTTTACCTCGGTGGTAAAACAACCCGTCTCCTCCCGTCAGCGATTCTCTGCTGAGGTGTTTCACACAGTCAAAGTAAACTGTCCTGAGCGCTCCGACATTCCAGCGCCGCAGACTCCTGCCTTTACCCGCCGTGACAACGGCGCTATATTAGCCTGCACCTATCAGGACGTGTCTGCACACGCTGCAGTGCTCCTGTAACATCAGGTCCAAGTCAGGCCACAACACCACACGTTCAGCCTGGTCGCGCTTCCTCAGCACAGGACGTGTGAAGTATCACGACCTGCCACGGACTCGTTCCGTTTATTCCATAGGATTCTACACATAAATAAAACCACGTGTCAAACGTACGGTTTCATGCTCGGTCCACACAGTCACAGTTTGTTTTCTATACCTCAACGGAAAGGTTGCTGATCAGTGTGAAACGGGAAAGTGATTGTTTCCTTTTGTTCACTCAGCAGAAGATAGAGAGGAGTTGTGTTTCTTCATATCTTGTCATCTGTGTCACAGGCTGAAAGTGTCTGTCAGGCTGAAAATGAAACTGGAATGTGTACATCAAGTATTTTCCATTTCCAATGAAATAAATGAAACTCGGATGAAATGACAGGTTGTGATTGTTTGCGGTTAACGAAGTATATCTGGGTTTTGACCCTGGTCTGAACAAAACATCCACGTTAATGATGAATAAAATAACTTGAATATCTATTGATTGAAAGAAGGAACAATTCAAATGGCAGCCATATTGGATTTGTTAAGAAATAACCTTCCAGTTTTTAATGAGCATGAAAGTATAAGGAATGTTTACGGTGTTTTTACACCACTTCTGTATAAGCAGGTAGTAACAACACAGTCGTGACAGCTACGTTAGTGAGACATGGAGACCCACTCATTCTGTTAACACCTGTGACTTCAGATGGATGTGAAATGAAAGGTGTGTGGGTGTGTGTGTGTGTGTGTGTGTGTGTGTGTGTGTGTGTGTGAGTGAGTGTTCAGCATCTGTCACTGTCTGTCCTCTTCTGTGAGCAGTTTGCTTCATTAAGCTTAAAACCACAAGTGGGACCAGAGCTTTTGTTAGTCTGCAGACACAGTGTGTCTCAGACCCCCTGGACTGACACACTCCCCTCCCCTCACCCTGCCCTGATCCCGTGTGTGTGTGTGTGTGTATGTGTGTGTGTGGGGGGACTGGCAGGCACCCAGCTCCCTGGGAAACCAAAGAATGCCGGCCTTCATTTAGCGACAAACAGCTACTGCCTGAGGAGGCTAGCGCTCCACTCCTGCTCCTTCCCCTCACCCTGCCCTGATCCCGTGTGTGTGTGTGTGTGTGCGTGCGTGTGTGAGGGGGGAGCTCTCAGCTGCCTGCCTAAAATTCCTCTCTTGACACACATTCACACCCACCCACCCACACACACACACACACACATACATATATATATATACAGTATTTGCCCATTCATGTTATGTATAAATGATGTAAATGTACGTTTAAAAACACCTTCCCTTCTTATACAGCCACATACACACACCATGTGTAAATACTCTCACACACATGCATGTGCAAGTTTAGACAAATATTATGGACACACACACACACACACACACACACACACACACAATGAATCTAATAAAGACAAACTAAAGACCTAAAAAAGTTCAGTATAATTTAATAATGTGGGAAATGAATGAAAGCAATTCAGTTGTCCACAACTAACTATTATAAACATTAAAGATACAGGCTTGTAGCTACATGTGATGTTCGACACACACACACACACACACACACACACACACACACACACACACACACACACACACACACACACACACACACACACACACACACACACACACACATCCCCAAGAAGTAAGTTTTATAGACTAGACGAACCTGAAAAAATCAAAAATCTTTTCAACTGCCTTCAAACTTATTCCGTGGTGTGATGGAGACACCGAGGACACGAGTGGGTGTGGGACAAACGTGAGTTCGGAGAGCAGAGCTGTTTTCTTACCTGGTGAGAAAAGAGCAGTTGAGTTTACAGTCCTGCAGGAAGCGCCGCAGTCACAGCGCCGAACATTTGGAAACGCTCTTTGCTTCCACTCACAGTCAATATCAGCTCCCGTCCACAACAGTTAAAGTACTTCGTTTTCTCAAAGCAGCAGATAAAGTACTCGGAGATGCAGGAGAAATACTCCCTGCTACAAGTTTTCAGGAGAGAACGGTTCACTGAAAAGTTCCGGGTTGGTTGGAATCGTTGAGTTGGGGGGTTTGAATCAAGGTGGCCGGATTGTGACATACGATTTCCGGTTTTCTGCATTCAAATTAAAACACAGGATATACTGCGTGTCGGTGTTTGAGATGATGTAGCTTGAAAATGACAATCTTAATATATTTCCCTGACAAAAACACTGTTCACGTTTATCCACATTATAAACCTATTCATAAGATTCTTCTGTGAAAACAACAAAAATAAGGTGCCATCATATCGGTGTACCGAGGCTTTTATTTTGAAACCGCACTCACCGTTAAAGGAAACGCTCTCGCTACTTATACTGTCCTACTCTAAACTTTCGTCCCAATTCCAAGAAGCAGTAGATTAATTAATTCGAAGTTCCGGGTCGGGTACAGTTGGTTACAGCTGCCCCCTGCTGTCCAACACGTTAACAGTGCTTATTACAAAGTTAGTATTATTATAATTTCTTCTCAATGTATAATGTGATAAACCACAATGTCAAACCTGTTGTACATACGAGTTCTTTCCCGTTCCAGTGAAGAACACGAGTATCATTAACAGCCAGACTTATGACCTGTAACTGCAGATACATACTACTTCAAAGAACTATATTTTCATACACACATATTATGTTTCTATGTATTATAGCATACACGTTATTTAATGGTGTACTATGTAGGATTTGCTGACATCTTGTGGTGGGTAGTGGTTCCATTCTAGGATTCAGTGAAAAGATAGTGGTGCAGCTTTGTGATATAAACACCAAGGGCTGATTCAGAGGGAATACAAATGATTGGAATTGAAGAGATGAATACACACTCATCAAAACATCAGTTTGGTTATTTGGTGCTCCATTTTGATGATAGGAATGGAAATACATTAAACTCACTGGACCTTTAAATACTTCCAGTGTAGTAGCTGACACAGAGCTAACAGGAAATGAGAGGGATGAGATAGTGAGTGACATCAACTAAAACACCCACAGGGGATTTTGACATCAGCAATTGTTTATGTATATGGATGCATGATGACAGTGGTAATAATAAAACTACACTGGTGCCTACAGCGGATTTGATTACACAGCAAATTGATAAACAAACTAAAAGTCATAATTCACCCAATGGATTATAGTGATGGAAATAAACTTAACCAGGCCATACACAAAGAATACCAAAGAGTTTATTCTGTGTCATTTGATGCAACTACAGCTTAACAACAGTGAGCATGTTTTAAGAAAACGGTCTCTTAGGTTTGAGTCTCATTACGTCAGAGGGGACATGACATTATAAAACCAGACCTGTTGAAACTCCCTGGCTGCTCACAACACTGCCCAAACACACCGACCGACGGCTGCTGAGAGAATGAGCAGCACCCGCTCGCTCCACAGTGATGTAAAGTGCAACGATGAGACAGGACGCTTGGATACATTTCTGTTTTCTGGATAAATCCCTTAAAATGTTTGAAGTGTAGACCCGAATGAGTAGAATTGATAATGTATCTTGCAGGTATAAAAAAATAAATGCTATTCTATACACGCAGTAGAGAGGGTTGTACACAGCCCATACTGTACATACATACATGTCATCTCAGGCACAAAAAAAAAAGGATATTATTACACAAAAACATTTTTTTTCCCAGAGGAAAGCATCTTAGAAAGAATTGACTCGATATTGTTTATCTTTTCAACTTCAAATTAAAGCAATAAGCATGAACACAGCGCACACCGGGGGGAAAAGAGGATAAACCATGAAACAGTGCGAAATATACAAAAAACGGGATCATATTTAATGAGATGGTGACTATAGTCACGGCATCTGTAAAAACACTTACAAAATACATACATGTTCTTTTACATACAAATGAGTACAACGTTATTTATACACGTTTAAGGTTGATAGACTCCACAAGGCTCATTTTGGAGCGGGAGAAAGAAGAAAAAGCCGGGTGACAGATACAAGTTATTTGAAATGAAAATGAATGAAGTATCGACTGAGGTTGCAGAGCAGATGGAAAATGAATAGGAAAGCATGCTTCGTTTGACACATCAATGGAGAAGTGCCAGCATGTGATCATCGAGTCAAAATGTGGAGTTTTTACAAGAGATATTTTCATTCCAACAAGCACCTTGTTGACCTTACAAAACATTTTAAAAGAAAATGGTAGAATTTCTAACCCCCTCCCCCTTAGCCCTGCATTCTCTTTTTGGTCCATGGCTTTTTTTATTTTTTATTATTATTATTTTTTTACATAAAAGTTAATTGGCTTCAATAGCTTAAAGATTCTCTTTCTGGAACCCAGCAAACACTTTTTTGCTGGAATCATAGACCGCGTTCAGACACGATTTAACATCAGTCCTGAGTGATTTGCTCACAATTTGCTTCAAAGTCTGAAACACACCCACATGCATTTTATGAGATTTGAGTCTGATGTATGTGGCTGCTTTCTTTTATCCGTGTGGACACAAATGTCTAGGTTTCAGACTCGGGAGTTTCTGCTGACCCCATAGTGAGCACAGACACAGTGTGAGGGCTGTGACGTTTCTGGCACATCGGAATCTCGAGTCATTAGAAATGAACCCTACACGTCTTCGAAGTTGCTGACAAAGAAAACAACAAGTGCAAGCTTCTTGTGATGGGGGCAGTTCTCGAACACAGACTAGTCGCCATAATGAGAGTAGTAGACCACATGATGTAGATCCTATTTTCAGGGGTGAGATGTATGTCCTGTCTCCTGCCACTCTGCTCGTGGCTGCCCTGAACAAGTTTGAGCCAAGTGCTTCACACTGTACTTTGTGTGAGTAGCAAATGACAGGCTGAATATAATATGCTGGCTGTAATATATGAAGATTTCCATGTTGTTGTGATCGAGTGTGAGCGGAGAATCTCCAGCCACGTGTCCCCATTCTGCAGACTCCCCTTTGTATATGTAGTTGCCGCCATCGGACAAATTTGTAAACTAGATGAAAACAGTTTGGTCCTCCGGGGAATTTATTTTTGTGTGGAGCAGGGAGGTGACATCAATCACGGTTTGAGAGGAGACATATCAAGGATGCATCGCGATGTTTGGTGTGAATTTAACGCCGTGTCATCACATCTCTCAGGACCGATGTTAATTCCAGATCCCAACAGGGCCCAGGACCATTCCCATCACTTAAAAGAAAGCACTTCATATGTATAAATCATCTGAGTCTGGCACCTATTGCTCGGCCTTTGTCGCAAATGCAGTTCATTATAATACAGTAATCTTGTGTGCTGGTATTACAAAATATATATATTCTCTATGTACATGAGGACAGTGCATACTTAACCAGCTGTGGTTGGAGCCATGTGTGAGCAGCTGCTAGGTGATAAGCGCTGTGCTCCCATAGGTTTCTCTTGTTTCTGTTATTACCTGGAGATGTTTGGACTCTGGATAAGAGTGTTTGATACAAAACGACGAGCGGGCACAGACTCACGTGTAGAAGGATGTTTACACACACTCGCTCATGAGAAAGCTAAAAACGAACAAAAAAAAAAAAAGGATTTATAATATACAAGAATCCAAAAATATAATTACCTGTCATTTGTTGTGACTGCTTCCTTGAAAAAGCAGTAAATTGTTTTTGTTCTTGTCCGTTTGAATTCATGAGGCTGGAAATCATGATGCTGCTGCTGAGGCTCAGCTTGAGCTCACAGCCTGAGAGCAGACGTGTCCTTGAGGGCTCATCAGATCATGGTGGCTTCCAAGCACCTCTTCTTACCTTCACTGCCAGTGGAGAGGCAGGGGGGGGGGTGAAGGTAGGTCAGCATGTAAGGGCAAGTGTTTCCTGCTCTGACAACAACCTCAGAGGTCAGAGGTTGAGAATGGGGACATCAAAGAGGTCACATAGGCCTTCTGTCTCGTCCAGGTTGTATATGTAGTCATGGTCGCTGGGCGGAGGGGACAGGCGGAGGAGTGGCGAGAACACTGCAAGTGAAACGGATGTAATAAATGAGACGTGTAGAATGCATAAAAAGAGGCCGTATGCTGATATTTTCAATAGCCTCTTTATCACAGAGATCATATATATATATATAGACATTAATTTCTTTCTTTACTGCATGTGTGATATTCATCAGTATCAGAGAGCCGGAAGGAAACCTACCCTCTGATGACATCAAGTCCTCAAGCAAATCTCCGCTCATGATCTCTGTCAGAGAGAGTAAACAGGGCTGAGTCATCTTTAACTTCTCAAACTGCAGCACGGTGAGGAAAAAATGAAACATTAAAAAAAGAGGCAGAGAAAACAGCAAGGAAAAACATACCTTTTGTTGGATCAAACATTTCTGAGAGTTCTTTGGGAAAGTCCAGCACTGGAGGGAAAAAACAAATAAACAAAACAAACTTGAGTTGAGAGGGTAAGTGCAATAGTGTAACTTCCAGTGTGAGTGGACAAAAATAAAGTGAGTATTATGATGAACAAAATTCCATTAGGTATTAACATGAAGGAAACTATGAAGAGAAGGGGAAATGGTGTAACTCAAACGTACACATTTATCTTATTTTCTGTGTGTTGCCTTTTTAAAACGTAACAAAGTCATTTCCAAGTTTGAGGTAAATCAAGTACATCTCTATATCCATCCATCTGTTCAAAAATGTATTGTAGGTTTAGCATGGTCTCACACTCACATTCAGATGGGTCCGACTTAATTGGTTCAAACACTGCAGAGGCAGTGGAAGATGCGGATCCATCCAGTGAGGCAGAGGACTGAAGCTGCTGAGTGACTGCAGCAGGTGAATCTGTTGTTGGTGTGAGGGGCACGGTGCTTGTCACCTCTGAAATCAAACACACACCAGACATCCAGTTGTAAATGACCACGAACAAAATGATGGTAGCATATCACGGTTACGTCACGATACGTATTGAAGTTGATTTGTTGCATACCTGTCACTGAGGCTGATGTTATGGCAAGACCGGGTTTTGTAGAGAATGGTGCTGCTTTGGCGACCTGCAGGTTTGAGTGATGAGGAAAAGTCAAAACAATGAAGAAGCTATTTTCAAAATACAAACAGTTGTGTTCTACCACAGTTGGACAGATCATTGTCTCAACAGTGACACTTCATATAACAAGGACCTGAAGAAGTCACACAGTGGCGATTCTGATTTGATTATTTTAGTGTAAAATAGTAAAGCTGGTACAATCGAGATTCCTTAGTGGTATTGATGGGGGGGGGGGTTAGTTTAAAGGTCCAGTTTAGATTTTACACAGATGCATTAGCAGAAATTAAAGATGTTATTCATGTGTATTTATCCATGTACAATCACCTGAGATTATGACTGTGATGTGTTTTCAATACAT
>JAFBJT010091705.1:0-23902 GCA_016785325.1 Chascanopsetta lugubris | reverse complement strand
TTGCCCTTTAAAGACCCCCCCCCCACCCCACACACACACACACACAATACTATGTGTATATGAAGACATGGCATATTCTTACCATTGTTATCTGTTAGTGTACTACTCATCTCCACAGTTCAGTTATGCTTCATATTCAATTGGGTAACTGTTTGTGTGATGTGAAATAATGCTTTCCATATAGTTTGATATCGCGCTTTTGAGGCTGATGCATACCAAAGAATAATTGAATGCATAGGACTTATGCCCCATCAGCACAGGGGTGGGGTAATTCCTAGTTTGAGGCCACTATGTTTGGTCAGTGGTTTAATGATGCTAACTTTCTTTTGCCGGGTGACATTCAAAAGTCTTGTCTTTCCCTTCAGAGGAGTTTCAACGGTGGGAGAATTGAACAATATTTGACTGGTTTTGATATGGTGTAATCGTCCAAGAGGAAAAATGGAGGAGGAAAAAAAAACGCCAAATAAATTCACTGAAAAATGAAAATCACTCAAAGGCTTCATAAAAATATCCCAGATGAAGTTAGTATTTATGATATGAGGAGTTTGCATGACCTGACTAAGAAAAAAAACTGGATTTCACCTGAATTTCATAGCAAATAGACCCAATGTAATGGATTTATCAGAGATGAGCAATTCCCAGATTAACCTGGAGCCAAGAGTATAAAACCTGTTGGGTAAAGAGGAGGATTCCAACATAGCACCAACATAAAGTTGACATTTATGTTTTTAAAGAAATTACAACAACAATAAGAACTATTGAATGGAGAAGGTGGCAGGTACCTGCTGACCTTTCCTACTTTTGTTTTAATACATCAGTTTCCGGAAAGACATCACTTACACTATAGGGTGAGGGGTGTGTCAGATCAACTACGAAGGTGACAATGTTACCTTTGTATAACATTAAATGATTACTGAAAAATATAATGCTCTGAAAAGCTAGCAAGAGAGGTCAATAGTTGAAGTAATGCTTCCCACCTGCCCCCATCGCCCTCGTTCTCAAAGCTACGCTGCCATAACACATGGCTGTGCAGTGGCTGATTCGCTCACTATCCTCTGGATGTCATCTAGCTTGGCAGGGTGAATCTCTGTCCACTGGCGTGTGAAGACAACGGTCATACGCAGTGGAGAGCACAGGCAGGGAGTGTGTACAAGCAGGCAGGTTGATTAACGAGAGTACCAGTTAGAGCAGCCAATCGTTTGATTTGGTCCAGATGAAAGGACGGGTGGAGCTTATTTGAACCAGCTTTCCCTTTTATTTTTGGACGACTTTGTTTATTGGTCAGGACGTGAGGATGATTTCAGCAAATAAGATAAAATATGTGTCTGAATCAAATGACCAGCCCTGCCCTTTAAAAAGTGCAGGTCCCCTAAACATGTAGTCAGTTCTATACATAAGCCCCAATAACAACTGGCATTAAAATGCATTTTTGTAATGGGATTACAATCATATAGCACCTGACCAGATAAAAGTACAGCTGCGCATGCATCGAGAACATTCTGAGCCAAACCACTTCCGAAGTTTATTGTTAATGCAAGACCAGAAGTTGCCAGAGTGGAAGTCGTACCAGTGGTTATATGGCTTCGTTTTGTGTCCCGGTGTTTTTAATCAGACCACTGATCCTTGAGGGGAAAATTTGGTTTATATTGACATTAGTTTTATTTGGCGGAATACAGAGATTAAAGCACAGAGATGGAAGAAGACACAGGGGTTGTGAGCAACCACCAGTGACGAAACGTGTCCCAACATTGAACCTCAGGCAGCATTGTCTTATAGGCCTCTGTCAGGATGAGAGAGCATGATCGGATCTCTGAGCGAACACCAGATATATAACGAGGTGTATGTGGTACATTTTATTCCATATTTTATTCATTAAAGAAGCGTAAGAAAAGAATGGGTCTGTGCCCAGGACATTTGAGATCCCTGTATGTACTATTCAAGGGGTTCAGCGGTATCTTTATTATTCCAGAGGGGTAAATTGATTTACAACCAGCAGTGTCAAATAAACACTTCACACACACACACAACAACAACAACAGACTGCAACACAACAACAACAACGCAAAATTTAAAAACGTCTCCTATCATTAATCCCCAAGGCCTGTAACAACTGGAATAAATGACCTTTTATACCCGTAAAAAAAAAAGTAAAAACAGATTCAATCTAGAAAAATGGATCCCTCAAGATGTTTAAAAATACATGTTTAGAAGTGTCCCTGTTACATGTTTCACACCCAGAAGTGCATCCTTTGGCAGTTTGTAAGGCTCACCTGCCTCCAGTGTGCCGCAAGGAAAATGATGGATCGATGCAATGTGCTTATTATTATTTTTCCCTGCCATCAGGCATTATTATTTTCATAAGGTCAAATTAAATGCAAGGGGTTTTGCTCAATACAGGGTTAATTATTATTTATTGGGGTGTGTATAATTATAAATAGTTGGAGAGGAAGTGGAGACGGGGCCCCTGACTTACGTTGCCGGCCGGAGTACGAGGAGTGGAGTACCATTTCCCCAGGATTATTACTTTTTCTTTCCCTGTGGAGTATATTTCCCTCGGAGTTTAAAAGACTGGAGCGAAGGAGCCCAGGATTCAAGTTGGGTAGCGGCGGCGTCGAGGGTCGACTTGCTGCATTGCAACCGTCCCTCAAATTGTTGTTTTGTCATTGACTGGTTTTGGGGTCGTTTTGTGTTATAAGTATCTGCGTTGGGGTGGGATCTGTCCGGCATTCATTTTGAATGGTCTTCATGACATTTATTCAGCGCTCCCTGGTTATTTACACGGGGACAACTTGCACCTGACAAGGGTGTTGTAAATATACGTCAACCTGAGTGGACATTCCCTTGACTGACATTATATCTTGAGGTGAATTATTACAAACTTTTCATACGTTTTCATGAACAGGCCTGAGGCCATTAACACTCTTTGGTGACATTGATATTTGTTTTGACAAATTTGACAAATGCAAAATAACCTCGATGCATGACTTGCATTTTACATTACCCTGAAATGAGCCCTTTCATATATCTTTACATCAGGAGTGGGGTCCTCCCTATGGGGGGCCGCCATGTTTTTACAAAGCATTTTTTGGGCTTGAATGGCAATGCAGGGCTACCACAGGTTCTCCTGCATGCTCGGATGGGAAGGGTGAAGTGATGGATACTAAATGTAACGTCACCTAGATGTCATTTTGGTTACTTCTAATTTTACAAAACAATGACATAGCCACATTTTCATAAATTCATATTCACCTAAATGTTCTATGCTTTTCCACAATCCCCCTTAACTGACCCCATTCATATATATTTACATAAGGAGCGGGTCTTCTCCACGGGGGCCGCCATGTTTCTACAATAATCGATCGATTAATCAATGACAAAAATAATCAATAGCTGCAGCTCTTGCTCAAACCCCTTGGTCCACTCAAACAAGGAGAGCCAAACAATCGGAATCACACTCATGTGAACCGGGGTCAAACTCCTGAGACATTCCTAAAAATAAACTGCAAGTAATCGGGTGGGTTCACGTCTCTATCTGGCGAGTGAATGACATCTGAAATGAGAAACAGCAGGTGCTATTTCCCGACACAGAAGCACAGAAGTGAGCCCTTTGTTGCAGCCCCTCTGATGGCCATCGACACAACACGGCAGCTGGAAGGATTTCAAAGGAGCCCTATCAGAGGCCTGCTGGTTTCATGTTCTCCCATCATCCTTTGTAACTGTACTGGCCACGCCTGCGCTGACAGATTGTTGAGGCTGCACAAGCCGCAGTGGGCATTTGTAGACCGCTGACGTCACAGCGGCGCGACTAGACCGTCCCATTTCACAGGACACTTCAAATGTGCACTCAAAAGGTGCACTCAAAATCCCCCAAAACCAAGTGTGAATCAATGTGAACTTTGCGGTCCAACATATCCCAGAATACACCGGGCTCCACCTGGTGGAAAAAATAAATAAATAGACGGCACATGTAAGTGGAGCGAAGAACACGGAAGCGGAAACCAACTGGCTTGTTTGAAATGTTGTTTTGTGGCGTTAGAACATTAAACACCTCGGGTTTTGTGAACTTAGCATCTTAGTTAGCCATGTTAACTGCTGAGTGAGTAGCTCCCTGCTTCAGGAACTCAGCACTTAACAGGAAACACCTGTAAGGGTTCACGTCACGTTGAATTAAATAATCATTTACATTGAGTGTAATAATAATTATCATGAAATTATTATGCTTAAATTAACTCTCCTCGATGAAAGAGGTGAGGAAACTATGGCACAACGATGGTTTCTGGCTTCATTTTGTTGAGTCCCGTCCCACAACCGCTGCCAAGTTGGTCTGAAACAAAGAAATTAAACTTATGTCTGATATGCACATATATTTATACATATTTTTGAGTGTTATTTTAACAGTCGAATAAAAGGTAGAAATAATAGCACCGGTCCCTGATTTAAATATATTATAAATCATATCTTGTCACATTCAAAGCTAAAGAAAACTGAGATTGAAAATAAAATAAATGACATTTGAGTTTGTTGAGATGACAAAACAATCTTCGTTGTCCATCGTTGCCAGTGATGACGACGTATATGCATTACTCCTCTGCATGCTCTCGTCTGTTGTGGACCCACAGGTGACTTTGGAAACCAAGTTTGGATTTACAGGCTCGTCCACAGTGATGGCAGGGGAACTGGCCTGGCTCCTGAGGGGCTGCTGCTGCTGCTGCTGCCTTTCTTCTCTGTCTGGCTCCAGCAATGTTTCTGCAGCGGGTTGATTCAAAGTTTTTGTACGCTGGTGTTGTTAAAGTGCGCCCGCCAGTTCGATCCTTCGCACACTTCTCAAGTTGGGTCGGTTGAATGTCAGCATGCGTGATGTTGGCTTTTACACAGTCCTTAAATCGTTTCAGTGGCCTACCATGCTTTCTTTTACCGAGGCAGAATTTGCCATAAAAAAGCTGTTTGGGGATTCTGGAGTCATCCATGCGGATGATGTGGCCTGTCCAACGGAGCTGAGCTTTTAAGATGATGGCCTCTATGCTCATTGATTCAGCTCTGTCCAGGATCTCCAGGTTTGTGATTTTGTCTTGCCACTCTACACCGAGGACTGAGCGCGGGCTGCACATGTGGAAGCACTCCAGCAGCTTTATATGTTTTCTATACAGAGTCCATGTCTTGCAACCAAATAGGAGGCTGGGGAGAACAACCACTTTGTACACTTTTAGCCTGGTTGACAGCTTGATGTTGTGCTGGTTCAGTCCACGGGATCTGAGTCTGCCTGGAGCTTGACTAGCCTTGCGGATCCTTGCATTTATGTCCTTGTCAAGAGAACCATCACTGGAGATGACACTGCCGAGGTATGTAAATTCCTTTACTGTCTTAAGTTCTGTGCCCACAATGGAAATACGGTGGCAGCTGGCTGTAGAGAGTGGGGCAGGCTAGAGCAGAACTTCAGTTTTGTCCAGGCTGATAGTGAGGCCAAACAGGCTGGCTGCCTCAGCAAATTGGTTGACGATCAGGTGAAGAAGAAGTTCTTTGTGTGCCATCAGAGCACGGTCATTGGCAAAGAGGGCCCCCGGGATAGCAGTCACCACTGTCTTTGTGTACAATAGAAATATACAAACAAATACAAGTGTTGAGGAGAAAGTTCTATGGTTTAATGAAAACCTGAATCAAACAGGAAAGTCTTGTAGCAGTTCTCTGGAGGGTTACTCTAGTTACATGAGTTTATCTGGATTTGGTTTGTATATGTGACCTTGAGTTAAAAAGGCACCAAAAATAAAATATTAGTATTAAATAGTATTATTATCATCAATTTCAATGTGCATGGAACACTCACAATTTGAATTTAATTCATTTAATTAATGTATTAATTAAGATATAAAATGAGATTCAGATCAAATTTGGCCGTATGAGGCCTGAGGACTGAAATGAGTTTGACATCCCTGCTACAACATGATCACAGCTCACTGTCAAAGTGCATTTAAAGTAAATTCATAAATGGTGAACATGTAGTGGTCCCTCAGTTTGTAGTGACGCTCCATAGCGACAGCATAACCCCTGTGAGCACAGGACTTGTGTAGCCCCCTTTATCACAAAGAGCATGAAAGAATGTAAACACCACTGAAATGAAAGCGATAAAGCCCAACACGGTGATGTCATGAATGATAAATAGATTATCGGAGGTATCGTGTCCATCAGCGGGTGAAATCCGACACGTCACTGTTTTGGTATACCTAGATTCAAACTTGCGATTGTCTTCTACATGCTAGATAATGTAAACTGCGCCTGGTTGAAACATATCTGTCCCAGAGAAGATAAGCAGCTCCTCATTGGAAACATGCTGAATGCTGCCGCTCTGCGTTACCCGTGGGATTGAGGCGTTGAGCTTGGGATACTTGTTTTGTCAACAGTTGAATCTCTGGTGATTTCACTGTCATGCAGCTGAGGCCCTTTTTGAGTCCTCTTTGATTTCCTCTGGGGCCCTAAGCTGCAGAAAAGTAAGAGGACGCCAATCCTTCATCCCATTCTTTGCCATCCCTGTTGTCGCTGTGACTTTAGCAGACGGATGAAGCATAATAGGAAGTGAAAAAACTTGCAGTTGAATAGCGTAACTGCTGGGGGCTGGGAGCAAATCCCCATAGACTCCAAAAAAAAAAAAAAAAAAAAAATCATTTTAGGGTCATGGAAAAAAAACATTCATGTAATTTTCAAGTCATGCAAATGTGCAAATGTCAGCATGTAATTATTTTGTTATATTTTTAGAAGTGACAAAAATGACTGAAATCTTACACACTGCACCTTTAAGCATATCAAATAATTTTACAACATTTATTATTAGGTACTTGAGAAAATAGTAGCAGTGCAAATGAAGAAAATAATATTCTAGAGGAATTTCAATCAGGTTTCAGAAAATACCACTGCACTGAAACAGCTCTTACTAAAATCATCAATAACCTGAGACTTAATGCTGATGAAAATAAGGTCTCAATTCTTATCCTCCAAGGCCTTATAGTGCAGCGTTTGATATACTAATCAAGAAAAATTGGTATTGTAGAGGACCACAAAGTCCACATCGACTCACACTTTGTTTCCGGGGGTTTTGAGTGCGCATTTCAAGTGTCCTGTGAAATGGGACGGTCTAGTTGCACTGCTGTGACGTCAACGGTCTACAAACATGAACTTCTGTCACCTGCACTCCTGCCCGGGCCTGGATAAAAGTCAAGATGAGCGAGGTTCCTGGCAGAAGAATAAGAATGAGTTTATCTGATCAGCAGCAAAGGCTTTGAAAACTGATGTTTGACACCTCCTCACTGTCGTAGGCTCAAATCAGTGAGGCATGAATGAACAAATTCAATTCACGGCTTCTTAGAAAAGGATTTTCAGACACTTGATCTGTTTTCCGACTTCTTGACGCGGACACTTGAACTCCAGTTCTCCTAATATTGGTGGGATGACAGTTTAAGCACATATCACATTCATTTATGGATGACTGGACTTTGTGATTACTGGGGGGGAGCGTTGGGAGGGCTAGGTAGGACAGTTATTTTCAGACCCATAAAGTCTGGAGTGCAGGTCTGTGGAATAATCCACCACCCCAAAGGCCTCGCTACCTCCAGCGCAATAACAGCCTGTCTCCAAACCTTAAAAATAGCTGGACGCTGGAACTCTCATTATAACCATCCATCTTTGCAGTGGAAAACATCTGACCGAGGGACCAAGAAAATAAAGTTTGTTTATAAACGAGGCACACACCTTCCCGGCCAATGATTTTTAGTGAATGATTTCAATATTTTACATGTCCAAGTCGTGACAAGTGGAAGATGGTCCGAAATGCAAACTGAGGGCAATGATGTGGGCTGATGACAGTTTGGTGACGTCATTTTCAGAGATGCAATAAAGTTTGATTTCCAGATATTTGGACCCTGCTGCAAAAAACGAGCAGCCATTCCGACAAAGTCCAAGGTCTATGAAATGTTGCAGTGACGAACATAAACTAGCATCTATTAACATTTTCAGTTTAAGGCCCTTTCCACCCAGAGACAGGGCTAGGGGAATCTGCCAAAGTCCTCCAGAGGGACAAAATTTCAAAACACCATCGTATCGTATTCACCTTCACAACTAATACGCGCTGATACGCCTTAGCTCCACCTCTCCCTTAACCCATATGCGCTAACCAAGGGACAACCTCCGGTGCAGACAGATAAAGCACAATCGGAAGTGAGGAGTGGAGTAATCACTGGGGGCTGACTCCATAAGGGAGCAAATCTCCATAGACTTCCCATGTTAAAATGCTCAACTTCAGAGGTGAGTGAAACATGTTTAAAGCCATGTCATCTACCACTTATCCAGTGCTCTAGGTTGGGGGGTATTTCTACCGGTGCACATAGGGCCATTCAGGATACCAGTGTCAGGGCTCGTGACACTGCAACAGGGCCTGAATAGGACTCGAGCCAGCAATCTTTGTTACCAAAGACAACTGCTCTAACCACTGATCCACTGCCGCCCCACATGTTTAAAATCTGGTACAAAATTCAGTTTGGGTCTCTCTGTCACGTGTTACTGTGACAACTTTATGGGGGTGATTTCTTATTTCTAACTCACTCGTTTTTGTATTATCGATGTATGAAATTGCGTATAATTAAGTCTTGACTGACAGCTGGATCAACCTGGCACACACTGCGGATGAGGGGACAGCACTATGAGCTGATGCACGGCTCCGTGTGTGTTTCGCCTCTGCCCGTTTCGAATGAACAAGGAGACGTTAGGATTCAGCATGATGGCGATAAGGGACTCACCCACAATTTGCCTCATAAGCACTCAGCAGAAACCAACAGGTGACATCACGGACGCTATGTCCGTCTTTATATACAGTCTATGGCGCTAACCCACCACCAACAAACAACACTGGATTTCTCGGAATACTTGTTGAATGTGACCCAAAGCTTGCAGAGTCTTTGCCACCATCATCATCAAATTCTTCTTCATCTTCTTCTTGTGTTTGTTTACATCATAAGAGTTTGGTGCATTTTCTTCTCTGTAATTGGTGTATGTCTGTGGCAGCGCTACAGTGCCACTTACAGGCCTGGCAGCTGTACTACAGCGCTCTCAGTCATGGTTCATGTGGACTAGCACACTTCTTGATACATTATCGTCTTTACAAATTTTTCTACAAATCAAAGAAAAAGATCGTCTTAGGCTCCATGAGTAAAAGGCCTAAGAGACAGGCTCTGCAATATATACATACTCTGCAAGAACAGAGAACTTTGTTCTTGCTCCCTCGGCTGCAAGAACAAGAACAAAGTTCTTTCTGGCCAGGACATACCATACTTCACAAGAACAAGAACACATTTCTGACTAATCATATAATAGCTGTCTGACACAAGAACAAGAACAAAGTTCTGCCCAGATAATGTGTCAAGAACAAGAACTGCAAGAACTGCAAGAACTCCCAAACCAGGGCTGCATCACGATTACTTTTACCACCGCACAGATGACCCCCTCCTCATTTAAGGGTAATGGAAGAAACATATAACATTAAGGTGATTATACATTCCTGAAATTGTCAGTATGCAATTGTTTTATAACATTTTCAGAAGTAACAAAAATGACCGGGATATCACAGACTGCACCTTTAAATTTCCTGGTACAAAAAATGAAAATGTGTAATTTGCAACCATTGGCCTTCAGGCAGCAAAGTGTGCTGCTGCTGCTGACATGACAACTCCATCACAGTAAATCAGCCCTGACACTAAGATGTTGGGAGCTGTTATAATCGGCTCAGCATTCAAGGATCAAGGAGAAAAAAGAGTGTGGGAGAGAGATGGATCGAAGCCATTCTGGGCGTTGGTATGTGCAGGTGTGTGCATGAGAGGGATGCGAGTTGGGGAGGGGGCGGGGGCAGGAGGGTTAGTGAGAGGGGGCATGAGGTTGAATCCTGCAAAGAAGTTCACACCAGCTGTAGTGATGTCAGCATCGTGTCGAGAGTGTGGGCTCTGAAGCTTCGGCGGGGTCTCGTAAATCTGTGTATTCAGATGTGACATGTGAGGTCATACAGAGGAGAAGAGACGAGCTCAGAGTCTGCAGAGAAGCCGGTGCTGCGGGGCCGAAGGCTTTATTCTCCTTTTGTCCACCACGTTCATCAGCAGCTACATTTCTGTGTCGAGGGAAGATGCTCCTCACTCATTTGTCCTCTGCTCTGTCAAACTCTCCCTCCTCTTGCAGGGTTTGGGTTAGGGTTGGGGTGGGTCACAACACAAACATCTTGTGCTACAGCTGTCAATCATTAAATCAAAAACCACAAAGGTCAAGGAAACATTGGGCAACTTCCCGAAAGTGGTTGGCAATAGTGACACCTTTGGCAGTAAAGTGACACGCAGCATTCTGTCACTCGCTCATCTTTGGTGCGAGTAGGTATTGCAAAACAAAAATATTCCCTTAGCTATAGCTCATTTTCCGCCGCAGGAACTTTTCTCATTTACCAGGAACTTTGAAAAACCAAGGGTATGGTTCTACCCAGGTAATAAAAAAACTAGCCATGAAATAAACGTTCCCTTGACCCCAAACTTTCCCTGAAAAAAGTTTCAAGTCGGGGGGTTAGGGCTATTCAGATTTCCCGGAATTCTTAAGGGGTGGGGTTGTGGGCCTGTGTGCTGAAGAACTCTGATTGGTAAAACCTCCGTTGCTTCCGTTCACCCACCATGTTAAAGCCAGTGTGGCTGCAAACTTGTTTATTTCATCTCTACAAGCTTCACTTTGTTCATGTTTTGGAAAATGGAGCAAAAGGAAGAGAAGAGGTGGACGGACGACGAGGTCCAGGTTCTTTGGAGTGTATTTGTTGAAAAAGAAGTTCAGCATGACTTCTGTGTGACTCGAGACCAACAAGTCAAATAGCTACCAACTATTAGTGTCCTCCATCCGGGCATATGTTGTTGCATAAATGATGCTATAGGTGTATAGATTGCCTTTTATGGCATCTTTGTCCTTGTTTGGCCTTAATCTTCCTCTAACCGCCACCTACTGGGCTGGAGGTGTAGTGCAGTTTCTTCAACAAATCCCCCATTTGTCATCAGCCTGAGGCTGCGGAACTTTGAGGAGCGGTAGAGCAGAAAAACCACACAGATTACCAGGAATTATTTTACACAGTTAAATAAATTCCTGGTAATAAAAGTTCCAGGGAACGTTAGTGGAAAAGAGGCTATTGTCATTTTTGGAGGAAAAGCAAAACCCAAGTCAATTCATTCAAGATCTTCGCTTCTCTCTTGGCCTCTTGACCTTAAATATGATTAAAGGTAATTCACTCAACACACACTTAAAGTCCAACTATGTTACTGGGCAGTGCGGAAATGCACTTCTTAAGGACTTGCATGCCTTTGATGTTCCCAAAGTAGATTCAGAGCATCAAGCTACGAGTTTAATTTTACTCGACTGTGTCAGCTAAAATTACTCTCGAGTAAAGTTCAGGTTCAATCCAGATTTATTTGAGGTAAGTGTCTGAAATGAGGCGTTGCAGCCATGAGTTGTGATCAGTGCTGCCAGGCCTGTTGAACCTGTTATCATAGGCACCGGAATGAAAACCCAAGCGGTTCTGCTCATGCTATGCAACATGGAACATGCATTACAGGCAGGAGCGCGTTTGCTGGGCCGTATAGACAGGATATGGTAAGGAGCTCAGACATCTGGAGGGATCTATAGAGTATAGAGCCACAACTCCTGTGCATCGAAAGCTTACGGGATGCACCCTCCTTTTGGAAGTTCTCGAGGCATGTCCGACCGGTCACAAACCCCAGGGTAGATCTGGAACATGCTGCAGAGGTCGCATATCTCATCTGGCCAAGGAGGGGCCACAGGTCCCCCGGGAGGAACTGGAAACCTGCTTAGACGGCATCCAGCACAACAGGACTCTGGATTACTTGAGAGTGGATTGATGGCAGTGGTGTCCACATTCTGTTTCTCCTCATAATGTAATTTTTACTACGGATAGATCTGTCTACTCTTTACATGAGGCAGGAAGTGCCTGTCTCTTTGGCCTGGAGTATGTCCTTCTCTCTGTTTACTTGCTCTTCTTCACTGTGGATTGTTACACACACACACACACACACACACACACACACACACACACACACACACACACACACACACACACAGGCTAAAACCATCTGAGGATAATATGTGTCCTTTATCTATGAAGAACATGCATAAGTTTGACCTGGCGTGTCAGTAAAACTCGCATGGATGAGGACGTTGTGCTAAACACCACCACTGTTTATCATGGTTAGTCATATTGTATGTCTCTATAGAGCAGAACTGGGCAGTTCTGGGCGAGTACGAGTGGCACTGTTTTATACATGAAGCTATAAGGCTGTATTGTGGGCAGCGCTTTCTAAGCCTTTGAAAATAAATGTTCCTCTGTAGAAGTTCACCTCCATTTAATTCCAGTTTTTTTTTTTTTTTTTCACATCCATTTGAGTTTCTTGATAAGATGGTGCTTGGAGTTACTGTTACCGAACTAAAGATAATATTGAAAATAAAATCAATAAATAGCCGTAAGATATTTTTCAAGAATTGTATGGACAATAACATTGGGTTTTCATATAAGAAAGTTTGTTTGGCCCCCAGTAACAATCTGGGTTTCTTATGTGCCCCCCCCCCCTCGGAAAAAGTTATTGCCCACCCCTGCTATGGACGATAGCCCAATAAATGTTTTCAATATTTTCATCAAATGACAACAACAAAGAACATTTGTTTGGCCCCCAGTAACAATCTGGGTTTCTTATGTGCGCCCCCCCCTCGGAAAAAGTGATTGCCCACCCCTGCTATGGACGATAACAAGATATTGTGGTAATGTTCCCGCAATATTATTTTTTTATTGATTTAAATAAAGCCAGATAGAATACGTTGGACTAAGATAATTATAAAGTGCTTCCTATGATGAAGCAAACCATGGATTGTGTTGATATGGGTGTGCTGCGAGACTGCCCCCTCGCCGCCCACATGTGGAAACCGCTGAAAACACAAAGGCAAAATCTCCAGTTAATTCAGTCATGGGACAGGAGCAGGAAGTGACTGCATGGACAGGATGTTTATATTACCAAAGGTTTGTTACTTTAACCCTGTGAATTGAGGTGCGAGATTCCCATGTGGGCAGAGTAGGTGTGTACGAGTGTGTGGGGCATGTAAAGGTTGCACACCCACTGTAGCTGATGGAAAGCAAATAGCTCACAGTGTCGGGTTACAGTAAATCTAATTAGAGGATTATGGCTGTGATAAAGATTGGAAAGCTTGTGTAGCTGTTTCGTATTCTGCTTTGACTTCAATTACAACCTGGGTTGGTCCCCATGTAATGTATATAATTATCTTGTAATTATACCTCATGAGGATGTTTAGTAATGCAATATGCCGTTTGACAACTGCAAGTCAAGGCTGCAGTGTTGGAGACAACATATATGATAATTTCAAAGATATAATCCGCAACATCGCTACAAGCAATTTGGCGCCAGAGTCTGTGGGGGGTTGTTGCTTTCTGGGAAGATTTGTTCAAGTGAAATTAGTGTGTACGATTTCTGTCAATATCTGTCACAATAGAATTACAAAAAGATTTTATATAGATATTTTTTACAAATGTACGTTCACCCAATGTATGACTTGCTTTTTACATAACCCTAAATTGAGTGGGGCCACCCTTTTACAGTAGCCTAGAGTGGACATGCTCAACATCTTTTGAGCTGTAATGGAAACCGAGGGCTACCATAGGTTCTCCTGCATGCTCGACGGGTACATTATACGCATACGTTTTATCTATATCATCATTATTTCAATAACAAATACCCCAAACATCATCTCTTCAAGACACTCAAATGGATGTGGAAACAACATAACTTTATAATCAGTCATTATTAGATATGTGTCAGGAAACTAATTACACATTCTGAACAAAAAACTGGGCTTGATTGGGCTCCATCCTTGCATGCAAACGTCAAGTATGACAGAATCACACTCACAGGAAATGGAGCATTTCAAAATAAAAGCATATTTTGGCTAAATTCTCCGAGCTTCATGTATAATACAGTGCAGCTCGTACTCAACTCCATGGGTCACAGTGAACAACGACGCAGGCGGGATGTCAAATGTCATCACCATGACTCAGTTGTAATCACACAGTTGTCTCCTGCCTTGCTGAATATGATTACTCAGCAAGAAGTTAATAATAATGAAAGCACATTCAAATGTTTTGGTCAAATACAAACCTAAATGTAGTTATACTTTTAATATACTTTTGTCTATAATAAGATTAAATGATCTCACTGTCCTCAGCATCTATTAGCACAAGGGA
Organism: Chascanopsetta lugubris; assembly: GCA_016785325.1. Lineage (NCBI taxonomy): Eukaryota > Metazoa > Chordata > Actinopteri > Pleuronectiformes > Bothidae > Chascanopsetta > Chascanopsetta lugubris. The sequence goes on along the minus strand of JAFBJT010091705.1, from coordinate 9,588 downwards.
GTCATTGAATACAGGTAAAGCAAAATAGTATAGATGTAGTGGATGGAACTGAATATAGGAAGTTGAGAAGGAACATATTTTCAAATAAGGAAACTCGAGAGGGTGAACAACCAAAAACATGGAAAACAAGTTCAAGTCCAGGACGGTATTTGATTAGTTTATATTTGCAGAATCACAACACAGTAAAATAATTTTAAATATTTTACACCTTCCTACAGAAATACGCTATTATGGTAAATTGGCGGTGGGCGCCATTATTTGGAAACGTGCCATAGATCAATGTGAGAGAACTGTGTATGTGTATGTGTGTATGTTCACTTGTCCTCTTTGAGAGTGTGGGGATGACTCAGCCCTTCTGTTGTCATTCAGCTGACTCCAAGGTCAGCCGGGGATGTCCTGTGTTGGCGGAGACACGCACTCGGTCCATCCTGTGACGTAATCTGTGAATGGGTCTCTGGTGGAGACAGGACGACAGGAAAACCACATTATTCCTGTTCTTTATGAGTCAAATCCAGATGATATCAAGAGCAGATCTGCTGACCTGCGACACAGGACGGCAAACACAAGTGTTGTTGTTGCCGCCGCTTCACGTTCAGACTTAGAATGCTGGGAAAATAAGATTCAGGGTTTGTCCTGGGAGAACCTGGGGAGGGCGGCCAAAATTAAAAATCTACTTCCCACACAGACAGAGGGGAAACGTTACCTGCAGGGACCAAGAACTTGTGTGAACATGTGTTTCTATGAGGACATGGTGGAGACTGTATGTACCATTAGTTATATGCCTTCTGGGGAGCCTCGCTGTCTCAGTCTGTGTAAAGCCACAATCTGTAAAAGTTGAAGAGACAAGTCACTGTCCAGAAATCAGGCTCAGAATGTCTTCAACAGGTGGACGTTCATATGAGGAATATGTTACTTCCAACAACGCTCTCTCAGTGCATCGTCAGACATGTCGAATTGGTCCGTTTCTCATTTGAACTCATTTCTGGGTCTAGACCACGGTTACTCATTGCTCGGCTCGTCAAGTATTAATCGGCGGTTCGCATGCAACTGCCCAGAGTGCGCTCATTTGAGGCGCATGCGCACTTAGGATGTACGGTATATCGGCACTGCGATACTAAAGTACTCAAAACAATACTATAGTGTGTTCAGAAAGCTACCAGTATTCTTTACTCTCCAATGAGACTGCGCCGCGCACTGCTGCCGTGAGTGGCGCGCTCCGTGCGCTGCGCGCTCCGTGCACTGCGCGCTCCGTGCACTGCGTGCGCTGCGAGCGCTGTGCGCCATGGCAGTGTCAACACGGGAGAGAGAGACTGTGTGTCTCTCTTTCTTGCCCTGAACGTCTCCCTCTGAGGGAGGGAGGGAAGGAGAGAGACAGGCAGACGGAGGGAGAGAATGAGAATTGCGCTTTGCAAAGGGAGAGAAAGGGGATGTGTAGGGAGAGAGAGGCAGTGTGGTTGGGGGGGGGGGGCACTTTGTGCACAAATATTTAAAAACCTCTGAAATTGTTGTTAGTGTATCAGCATATTGAAAAATATGTTTGCAGCACCTGACTTTGATTTTGGGTGGCCCACGAGAACTTAAAGGCATATGATTGAATTCTAGTGAATTCCACATGCCACTTTGTACGTGTCGAAATATATTCAGTGTGTTTGCAGGTGTAATATCTCTATGAATGCAAAATACAATGTGTGTAACTTAAATAAATAATGGATTCATCCAAAATAATCAAATATGAAGACAGTTAGTTCGCAATATGTTAGGTAGTACTCACATTTAGTCCCCACAATTAAAACCCACTGCTTGAGAGCAACCATAATGCTGTTGAGGCCTTTGATGAAAATTAGTTTGACACCCCTGGTCAAGGGGTTCCGCCATGGCTTGGCTTAACATGCAATGGCAAATTAGATGATATTAAATGCAAAAGACATTTATTTCATTTGTATTACCAAACCTGTCTTACTGAGATTATTATTTGAATGAATTCAGGCTCATACAAGTAAGGAATCCATTCCTTTAATGGTCTAGCGCACAGGTCTGCAACCTCTAACCTTCATTGCCCTTTTTGCTGACTACTTTCAAATAACATTCATCTGGAGCCGCAAAACCTATTTGACCCTTAGAATTAAGATGAACACCACGTATTATGTTTTATATATAGTTATACGATATTAAATTATAGAACTACAAAAAGTAAACTAACATTGTATTGTTTATACCTGTTATAATGGGGAAAACAACAAAATGTAATCAAAAGGAGCAAGTAAACAAAAAAACACTGGCATGGTAAAGGCACATTTTGAAATTAAACAGAAACATACAGGTCCATTTGAGTCCTTGTCTTGTTTGTGTAAAATAAATGAAATGAAAACATAAAGCTGATGCTTAATAGCTTTAGAAAGAATAAAGAAAGAAAAAAAAGATAAAACTAGACATTATTTTTTCCATATAATCGTTGAGGCCAGTAGAAGGGCTGAAGAGCGGCATACCCCTGGCCTAGTGGGTTGCATTCTATTTTTACTGGTAGTGTACTAAAAAAAAAAAAATGTGTTTGTTTTTTTATGTTCATAAACATTGGAATTTGATTTGGTGAAACATATGATCACTCACATGGACACTGATAGACATTAAACTACAGACTGTTTTTGCTTGTTGTGTGAGATTTTATCTTGCAAGTTATTGTTTATGAATTTATTAAGGTCCAGTTCTGTTAGTGTCAGGTTTTTGAAGACATTTCTGTTGATCACAAAGAGCCCGGATAAATACAATCAAAATGAGGAGTGTTAAAGAATTAATCCAATTGTCTTTTTTAATAGTTTTTATTTAAACAGGTTGTTTTTCAAACTTAGTTTTCATCCCTGGTTCACAACCTTGACGATAGAAAGAGGGCCATGACATTGAGTGAAGATCCTTCGTAAATCCCTTGGTATCCATCTTGACCATTTGGTCCCTGGACATGCCCCTTTCGAAGTAATTTACTTTCCATCATGGCTGAACTGGGAGTAACACCTCGGAGTCGACTGTTATGAGGGTTGCACACCACAGATTCAACAAAGTGGTAAAGATGACTCATTATCAGCTTGATATTAAACACCTTCAATCAGATTTAACCTTGGCTCTATTTAAGGGTGCAGTGTGTAAGATCTCTTTCATTTTTGTTGCTTCTAAAAACTTAACAAAACAATTACATACTGACACGTTCATCAATTTATAATCACCTAAATGTTTTTAGTTTTTTCCATTGCCCTTTAATGAGCCCAATAATGTATATTTACATAAGGAGGGGGGGTCCTATATATAGGGGCCGCCATTGTTTTTATAGAAGTAAAAGTGGACATACTAAACATCTTTTGCATTTGAATGAAGTCTACCATAGTTTCTCCTGCATAGGGCGAGGTGATGGAAACAACATGCAACTTCACCTCTCTCGTCACCAAATCTTTCACAATGCACCTTTAAACTTGGCTCTATTAAAAATGAATAGTATCCAAGCGTTGAAACATTTCAGAAATGTCGGTAAGAGGTAACATATTTGTAACAATGGAGAGAATGTGTCCCACTAGATGCGACATTTGACCAGAGCAATATAACATTAACCTTGGAATCCTTCTCCCCGTTGCGTGTGTTAGCACATGCATGATAATGTGAAGGGGTAACGCGCACAATGTGACACTAGCAGTGTAATCATAATCCCCCAAAACTGGCAGAGCCATTAATGTTTACAGCGCCCGGCCGCAGACCCGTCAGAACTTTGGCTCCGACTGCACCGTTTAATATATGATCGAGCGAAGGGATGAGAGGTCACGCTCACCCCCAAGAGGCCTGTCCACGTACATGCCTGGGAGCGCTGCGGCGTGGAAACCTCGCCGCCAAGGAGGCTCCTTGGCACAACCGCGGCATTCCTCTCTTGACCGTCACCCCTGGATTCCCCTGGATTCCTCCGGGGCACTGCCCTCGAAACGGTATACCGCCATCCATCTCGCCGACTTACATGGTTTCCGCCCCTTGCCCTCGGGTCAGGATCTTTTTCACCCTCGTCCTCCACTTGAAGGACTCCCCCTGTGGTTATTTGCGGTAGTGCAGGGCTGTCAAACTCATTTTCACAGGGGACAATATTAGCATTAGGCTTGCTCTCAAGGGGCCAGTTTCAATTGTGGGACTAAATGTGATTACTACTTAACATATTGCAAAATAACTGCCCTCATATATGGTATGGTATATGGTTCTATCATTTATTTTGAGATGCAGTGTATAAGATTTTGGTCATTTATGTCACTTCTAAAAATATCACAAAACAATCGCATACTGATATTTTCATTCATTTATAATGACTTAAATGTATTCGTTTTTTTCCATTACCCTTTAATGAGCCCATTAATGTATATTCACACGAGGAGCGGGTCCTCCAGTGTTTCTTCCACCATGTTTTTACAGTAGCCCAGAGTGAACGTATTAACATTTTTTGAGTTTTAATGACAACTGAAGTCTACCACAGGTTCTCCTGATGTACAGAGGGGTGAGGGTGAGGTGATGGATACAACAGGCAGTTCAAACTTCAGCTGGCACCAAATCGCACACGCTTGCACTTTTAAATGACAAATATTGTACCTGTAGCGCATTTCCATGCATGTTACACCTGTGAACACACTGAATATATTGTGACACATAAAAAGTGGCATGTACAATTCACTAGAGCTAATGGGCAATGTTTGCTTTAGATGTTTATTTTTAGACAACCATATGCCTTTAAGCAGTCACAGGCCACATAAAATGTTCTTGCGGGCCACATTTGGCCCGAGTTTGACACACGTGAGCGTAACGGATTTGCACTGGCACTAGTGGCAGCGATGCCAGCGTCCATGTTACTGCTGGTGTTGTATTACCATTGTGTGCAGACAGTGCCTTTAAACATTAGTAGAGCTCTGTTTTATTGGGTGTGTTGAGTTACGAGCAATGGTGTAAGGATTACCTAACACAAAGGGTGAAACTTTGCACTGCTTGCTCGCTGCTATCACACCAAACCATCTTTTTTGGGACCGAAGGGGGGAAAAAAATCAGACCTTTTTTTTTTCTTTCTCCGAGGCTACAAAAACAAAAGCAGCTGACGCGCTGCCAAAGTAAATTCTTGCATGTCACTAATTGTCAGGAGAAGCTGGCTGCCGGACACGTCTATATAATATAATGCGGCGCGTATCCAAAACAAACACTGCCACTGCTGACATGGAGATATGTGCTGCCTGCTCTGCAGTGCCAACCTGACAAATACCCAACCCCCCCGCCCCCCCGCCCCACACTCCCTCCCTGCATTTAAGTACGGAGCTTAAGTTTCTTCCTCAGCTCAGCTAATTGTCCTCTATGTCCAAATGTGCTTTTCATTGTGCACTTTAATGCCGACGGTTTCCAGGTGTGAATAGATTCAATCAACGGAAATGTTGCAGCGTTCTTATTTTGAAATTAGTCCAAGAAGAGTTACATTTTTGACAGTTACTGCCATTTCATCATCTATTTTGCTGAATCATGTGGCATATGGTGAAAAACACAAAGTACATCAGAGTCATAGGAAAAGCATGTGAGTAACGCAAACTATGTCCAATTAAATGAAACTAGGCTGAATCTACATAATGCAACATGTAAGAGTTACCTAAGTTGGTATAGTTATGTTACAGTGTTAACTTATTGATGTATTAAATATAGATCAAAAACAACAAACGCCGTAAGTATTTATGATTTTACTTTAGTCATTTCAGAAGGTCTGAGAGGTGTCACCTTTAATGGTCTGTAGAGATGAGCGACATAAGCACTTTTGTCTTTCAGATATACATCTAATGTCTTTCATTCAAATTGCGGAGGCCATATTAAAGTTAATTGTCCAAAGTACCTGTAATGGTTTCCATGTTATAATGTGAATTCATTGGTGTATTTAATATAGATCAACAACATTTCTGCTTCTGTGTTTATGCTTTTATTTTGTATTTTATACATCTCCTCTTCCAAGATGATCTAAGCAGTGTCACCGACCAATCCCATCCCACTATTTTAATTATGTAATATGATTTGCTCTGTCATGTCCAGTCTACAGTGAAGGCCATTTTTCTTTTTTAGTTTTGAATTTCAGTTCTTATCCAAATTAGGGAGGTTGTTTTTAAGTTGATTGTCCAAAGTAAAAAGGAAAGAATCTGTTTTTTTGTTTTTTTTGTTTTTTATTGTTAGACCCACAAATTCTAGGATAATTGTCTTATATATTGTCTTAAAAACTGATTGAATGCGTTAACATACCTTTCTCCCAGCCATTACTCCTAATCATGAAGTAAAAATTTGACCTTTATACAGCTTCACGTTTAAAGGTGCAGTGTGTAAGATATCGATCAAGTTTTGTCACTTTCAATCTATATAAATAGAATTGCTGAGCTATTTTATTAGCATTTTTACAAATATCTAATCACCCCAATGTATGACTATGTTTTTTACACATCTCTAAAACTAGCCCTTTTGTACATTTACATCTGGAGCGGGTCCACCCTACGGGGGCCGCCCTGTTTTTACAGTAGCCCAGAATGGACTTACTAAACATCTTTTCAGTTTTGATAACTGAAGTCATAGTCATTGGTTCTACTATATGCGTGGGAGGGTGAGATGATGGATACAATATGCAACTTCGTCTCTAGATGTCACCAAATCTTACAAATCTGTCTTTAAATCTTGATGCAGAATGGAAACAAATGAAGTGATGACTATCACATGCAGCCTAAGGCATGAAGCAGGCCGATGATAAGCATTTTGAGGTATTCAAACCAAGATGGGATTTGATCCACTTTCCCTTACCTAACCCTATAACCACCTACACAGATGGAGGTTAGCGTTACACACACCAATTGTCTGATGGGCTGATCACCAGTTTGATTGCAATCAGTCAGTGAGGCCCGGCGCTCCTCCAGTTCAAACTGGTGCAACAATTCACCTGAAGCTGTTCAGTAACAGATTCCAAAAACAGCAGGAGCCGGGGTTTAATTGCATTTACAGCAGTTTAGCATGTGGCCATTTGAGCCTATAAAGAAGATGATCAAACTTTTTTTTATCTCGCTTCTTCAGCCACACAAATCATCCTGTGGTGAAACTGATTAGGGATCAGATCAAGGAAATAACCACACACTGCGCCGTCATGTGTTGAAGTTGCCGGAGCCACATTTTCCTGACGCTTTAATGAGCCAGTGAGAGTGACAGATAATTTAAAATGTAACCCGAGATACCTCAATCGTGGAGTAAAGTGTGTTTCCACAGCCTTTTGACTGACATAGTTGAAATTGGCGGTAATAAACATGACATTTGGGCTCATAGGAACACCTTTTCAAAAATCTGTGTGCAGAGCTGGCGCGAGGAATCACAGCTCAGTCCATCTCGTGACTGCACGGTGGTCACTCCCTGACTTTCCATCTCCCTCTGCAATGCGGATGGTTGCACTCTCTGATTATTCCCATAGACTGTAAATTAAGATGGACATAGCGTCCGTGACGTCACCCGTTGGATTTAGCGGAGTGGTTTTGTGGCATATTGGGGACGTGTCCCTCGTCGACATCTTGCCAGATCCTAACTCCTCCTAGTTCCCAGTTCATTCAGAAATGGGCAAAGGGGTGGAACACAGACGGAGCCGTGGGTCGGCTCGTGGTGCCGTCGCGTCTTCCACGGTACATGCCAGGTCGGATCGGGTGTCAGTCAAGAGACCGCGCCCTTAATTATGCGAAATGTCAGAGGGTTGAGTGTGAGATGATGGATGCAACATGCAATTTCACCTCTAGAGGTCACCAAATCGTACACACTGCACCTTTAAAGAGCCTGAAACACCTCTCAGACAGCAGAGATGTCATTTTCACACTGACTTCAGCTCAGGCCCGTGCAGACACGACAATCTAGATTCTGCGCTGACCACGTCGTTCCGTCGGACCACCCGCCGACTCGTAGACGTGACAGACATCGTCCCAAAACCTCTGCCAAGCTCCACATCAGGGAGTCGGGGGCGAAGTGTAACACCCTTGCGTGTCTGCCAATTGCCTCCAACATTTCATTACGAATCAAAGATATGAAGATGGTGATAAGTGCCTGAAGTCAAATGAAAGTTGCAGGGTTAGCATGCATCCGCTGCTGCATGAGACACGCAGGGGCAAGCATCGTTTTCGGCTTCCAAGACTCCGATATGAGTTCCAAAAGAAATCAACATCGCACAGCCTCTAGCTTATTAGGTGGAGGTGTCATCTTGCAGACAGAGTCTTTTTTTCTTGATGGCTCCTAATGTCTCATTTCAGTTAAGCACTTGTACTCACTCAACATCTTGTCTTCATTCTCTCTGCAGCTGAGCCTCTCAGCTGTTTGAGATGTTGTGTTTCATTCGCCCCGAGTGGAAACTACAACAAAAGCAGCAATGTGCTTCCATACACAAAACTGCGGTTGCCACAGCGACGCCAGCGCAACGCCGTACATCAGAAGTTGATGATTCTGACATGAGTCAATCATTAATACCCCCAATGTTTATTGTTTTTCCGTCACCTCGTCGCCACAGCAACTGGAATACGGAATTACAAAGAGCATACATTCGTTTTATTGTGTCCGCAAATGTACACTTCTACAATTAGAATGTAAAAGAGGCATTTCTCCAAAATTTCAAAACCACAGTAAAGACCAAATTTTATAAGTAGGTTTTATGACTCAGTGGCTTTGCACTTCATTCAAAAACGATGTGTCTTGCAAAGTGTTTATGAGTCCTGTTGGGTGGCGTTATGGGACATGGGAGGGGAGGACAAGGGCAGGACAATAGGGAGCTGTTCATTGATGTGTGCTTGGACACAGGGACATGTCACAGACACTAGAAGTGTCGGACTGACCTGTGTGTTGTTCTGAAGAGTGAACTAGCTGCATTAACAGGCCCCACTCAAACATTCTTGGATTAAAGGTGCAGTGTGTGAGATTTGGTGACATCTAGGGGTGACGTTGCATGTTGTATTCATCACCTCACCATCGCCCTCCTGAGCATGCAGGAGAACCCATGGCAGACTTCAGTTATGAAAACACAAAAGATGTTTAGTACGTCCACTCTGCGCTACTGTAAAATCATGGCGGCCCCCGTAGAGAGGACCCGCTCCTCATGTAAATATACATTAATGGGCTCATTTAAGTCTAAATTGACCAGGGAGGGCACATTTTTAGGGTAACATAAAAAGCAAGTCATACATTGAAGAGATTATACATTTTTTTTTAAGTTTTGCAATTCTATTTCTACAGATATAGGGACAATACTTGAGCAAAATCTTACACACTGCACCTTTAATATTAGTTTTGGAGGATTGGAGAGTTCAATGTTCATAAAGAGATAAACATGGTCAACAGTGATATTCAGACTGTGCTTTTCAAACCATGATCGGCTGTGCCTATAATAATATATATGACTAGATATTTGTGTGTATGTGTGTATCGGATGCTGAGGATTTAAACCTCACTGGTGTAGACCCATAGAGAACCCGTGTCATTGCCTACATGAGGCTCCAGGAAGTCCTTTCTGTCAAATGACGGCTGAGGGGGAAGAAATATTTGTATCTACAGAAC
>JAFBJT010091704.1:23988-38624 GCA_016785325.1 Chascanopsetta lugubris | reverse complement strand
ACGTCTGCCTGTGTAGTTCACGCTTCCACACACCGGAAGGGGGGCTACAGTCGTTTATGCTTTTCACTTCCGGGGTCAGGCACGTCATGTGACTCCTCAAAACCGGCTGTTTTACAACAGCTCCGGTCTTATAACACTTTACGGCGGCGGGGAAAGACAACAGAGGCGTTCAAATGTCCATCTACAGGAACGCGGTGTGGCTGCTCAAAGGAATACAGGAGTACACGAAGTAAGTAATACTGCTAGTACCACGACCGAGTACACGAAGAAAGTAATACTACAAGTACTACGAGCGAGTATATAGAATAGAATAGAATGCCTTTATTGTCATTAAACACAATGTATAGCGAGATGAAGCAAATAATACTACTAGTACTACGACCGAGTACACGAAGAAAGTAATACTACTAGTACTACGACCGAGTACATAGAATAGAATAGAATGCCTTTATTGTCATTAAACACAATGTATAGCGAGATGAAGCAAATAATACTACTAGTACTACGACCGAGTACATAGAATAAAATAGAATGCCTTTATTGTCATTAAACACAATGTACAACGAGATGAAGCAAGTAATACTACTAGTACTACGACCGAGTACACGAAGCAAGTAATACTACTAGTACTACGACCGAGTACACGAAGCAAGTAATACTACTAGTACTACGACCGAGTACACGAAGCAAGTAATACTACTAGCACTACGACCGAGTACACGAAGCAAGTAATACTACTAGTACTACGACCGAGTACACGAAGCAAGTAATACTACTAGTACTACGCCCGAGTACACGAAGCAAGTAATACTAGTACTCATACTACGAGTGGTTTAACGTCCTATGGGACGTTTGCGTGACCTCAGCAGATAAAGGTTCAGTTTAAAGTACTTGACCTGTGAGTGGGACCATCATAATACTACTCCAATACTTTGTAGTACAGTTTCAAGCTGAACTGTGTACATTGAAAATGTTTTGCTCTAACGTGAATTTACATAAACGAGATATTCAATGAGTTGATCATTTATGAAGTTTATTTGCCCTAATAACATGTATATTATTTTTATGACATTATTACAAGACACTGCCAGGAAGTACTGCAAAAACATATGAAGTAGAAATAGGTCATATATCACATAAATACTCATAGTACTTAAATACATTGGCTCGTCGGGTCATGAAATATTTCTTGAAGTTTTTAATATATTCTTAGCAGTTATTTTTTCATATTTTTATCGAATCAAAAATGACTTATTTATAAATAATAATTCCATTTCTGCACAGTGTTTATGAGGCTTGTAGTGGGCATTCCTTCACTAACTCCTCCTACTTCCTGGTTCATCCAAAGATGGGCAAAGAGGCGGAGCACAGAAAGAGCTTGGCCCCGCCCCATGGTGCTGTCACAGCATCCACAGAACACGTCGGCCCAGCTGTCACTCAAGAGGCCACGCCCCTTACTTATGCACAGTTTCACACCTCAATGGAATGGAAATAAGCCCCGCCCCCCGTACAGTTGTCACGGGAAAACATGTGACTGATTGAGAACAAGACTGTACTGTGTGTGTTTGTGTGTGTGTGTGTTCCTCACAGGAGTGGTTATGAGGCGGCGGCGAAGAATTTCGTGGCGTCCGACCTGGAGGTGAACCTGAGTGGGCGGTCCTTCATGATCACAGGGGCCAACAGTGGCATCGGAAAAGCCACAGCGCAGGAGATCGCCAACAGGGGTCAGTGTTTCAGTCTTCACCGCCTCCTCTTTGTCTCAGAGATGCGTTAAAGGTCCAGTGCGCAGGGTTTGGAGGATGTTGTGGGCTGATGTGTTTTTGTTTTGCTGCCTTCAGGAGGAACCGTTCACATGGTTTGTCGAAACAAAGGTCGGGCGGAAGCTGCCAAAGAGGAAATTGTGGAACAAAGTAAAAATGAGGTGAGACGTTTGTGAGAGTTGTTTTTACTCCTCTTTGAATAATTGAGTTTTTTTTTTCCTCCGTCGCTATTTTATATTGTCTTATTGAATTTGTTATTTATATTTCAATAATCGATAGTCTTATGTCACGTCTGAAGTCCAAGGAATACTCGGAAAAGTAAATTGACGTGTACATTTTAAGATAAAAAGTTACAATTTATATTTTCCATGCTATTTCTATGATTTTATTATTCTAAAATTACATCTCAATGCTGGTAAGACCCAAAAGAAACATGTATTTATTAATTTATTTTATTAAATGTATTATTATTATTATTATTATTATTATTCTTTTTGGGTGTACTTATTTATTTATTTATTTTAAATTGTATTTTTCATTATTCTCTTTTTCTCATTTGTTAATTTTATTTATCAATGTATTAAAATGTGATTGTTTATTATTATTATTATTAGTAGTAGTAGTAGTAGTAGTAGTAGTAGTAGTCGTATTATAAGTAGTATTATTAGCATTAGTCACAGTACCAGCGCAGGCTTGTCTTCATGACCCCTCCTCCCCCCAGAACGTCCACGTCCACGTGGTGGACATGTCCAGCGCCAGACAGGTTTGGGAGTTTGGCCAGAAATTCACACAGGACGACATTGTTCATGTGCTGGTGGGTTTGTGTGACACACAGTTATTCTTTTCTTCGTTTGTGTGATTCAGTCATGAGATATCCTGACCTTCACTTCACTTCAGATCAATAACGCAGGCTGCATGGTGAACCAGAGGGAGTTAACTGACGAGGGCCTGGAGAAGAACTTTGCCACTAATACTCTGGGTACTGAAATATCTGTGTATACATAGTATATATATATATATATAAACAATTTTGTTATTTTTTTAAATGTATATTCTGATCATTCAGTTTGCATTTTGTTAACGGATGAAAATCAACTATTGACACTTTTGTTTTGAAAACATCTTTTGTTTACAGCATTTCTATAAATCAATTTCTATCTATTTTACTATTATATATATGTGTGTGTATGTTTATATATATTATATACTTTGATTTTTGGACATATCTGTATGTCTATAGATAGATCTCCTCCATGGTCGCCACCTTATCGTGGTGTGTGTGTGTGTGTGTGTGTGTGTGTGTATGGGGGGGGGTTGTGTGCCCCAGTGACCCCAGCAGCTATGTTGTCAGGGTTATATAGATAGTGTGCATGGTGCAAGATGGCCGCCTCCACCCTGACCTCTGACCTCAGTGTTTACCTTTCATCTCCAGGTACATACATTCTCACCACCTCTCTGATCCCTGCTCTGAAGAAAGTCCCAGATCCCAGAGTGGTGAGTGGAAGTGAATTACAACGTTATCATTTCTAATGAGACAAAATAGTGTCGCTCACAAAATCCAGGTTGTTCACTCATTTGCGATGCCTGACTCCTCCTACTTCCTGGTTACATCCAAATATGGACAAAGAGGCGGAGCACAGGTAGAGCTGGGGCTGGGCCCAAGGCGCTGTCTCCACAGAATGAGCCCGTTTGACCCAGGTGTCGCTCAAGAGGCCACACCCCCTTTAATTCAGCACAATTTCAAATCGGGATGGAATCTGAAAATAAGCTCCGCCCCCGATCAGTTGTCGGGGGGGGGGAACACGTGACTGACACTGACAGCAAACCTGTAGTTTGCACCAGGCCTTAAACGCGTTTCCTCAACCTGACGGTCGGCCGCAGGTGTCGCTCAAGAGGCCACGCCCCTTCATGATGCACATGGTCTCTCCTCAGATCACCGTGTCGTCGGGGGGGATGCTGACGCAGAAGCTGAGCGTTGACGACCTGCAGTGTGAGAAGGGCGCGTTTGAGGGCACCATGGTTTACGCCCAGAACAAAGTAAAACACACACACACACACACACACACACACACTCGCTGTTTCACTGCGTGTTTGTTTGTTTGTTTACATCCGCTTGGTCGTTTCCACGGCAACAGAGGCAGCAGGTGGTTCTGACGGAGAGATGGGCGTCCCAACACAAAGAGATCCACTTCTCCTCCATGCACCCGGGCTGGGCCGACACGCCAGGTACACAACAGGAAGTACGCTCCGTAGAGCTCCTCCCCCTCCCTCACTCAGAGGCACAAACTGCTCTGATTGGCCCAGCTGCCCCCCCCCCTTTCTCCGCAGCTACCACGTTAGCTAAATAACGGACTTTCTCCGCAGCTAACACGCTAGTTAAATAACCGACTTTCTTCGCAGCTAACAAACGAACAGGCGAGCTAAAAAGCCGACTCGCTCCGCGGCTAACAAACTGACAAGCTAACAGCAAACACGTTGCTCTCCGCAGCCGTCCAGACCTCCATGCCGTCCTTCCACGCCAAGATGCAGGCCAAGCTGAGGACGCAGGAAATGGGCGCCGACACCGTGGTGTGGCTAGCTGCGTCCGCCGCCGCCGCCAAACATCCGAGCGGACTCTTCTTCCAGGGTCAGGGACCAAAGCGCCTCCCAGTATGAAGCCTTTTGTGTCACACACCATCTTTGTTGTGTTCACACGTGTGGACCTTTAACCTTCTTCCAGACCGGAAAGCGGTGGCCACACATCTGCCCATGGCCTGGTCCAGGTCGGCGCCGCAGGACGAGGAGAAGCTGGTGGCGGCGCTGGAGGAGTTCGCTCTCAGGTTCAAACCGTAGATGATGATTTGTCTTTGCTAATGTCTGATTCAACCAAACACTCCTCATTATTATTATTATTATTATTATTATTATTATTACAGATAATGTTTACATGATTACGCCTCTATGATCAATATAAACGCAGCCACATCTCTTAGTTTTTATCTATACGTTAAAGGTGCAGTGTTTACGATTTCGGTTACTTTCTAAAAATATTCTGACAATTTCATGAATTTAAAATTGAATTTAGAATTAAATGTTTGTTTTTTTTCCTATTACCCTTAAATGAGCCCATTCATTTGTTTTTTACATGAGAAGTGGCTCCTCTCCACGGGGGCCGCCATGTTTTTACAGTAGCCCAGAGTGGACAAACTCGACATCTTTTGAGTTTTAATGACAACTGAAGTCGACCGCGGGTGAATGGCGCTGAATGCTCAGGAGGGTGAGGGTGAGGTTACAGATACAAATCTCCCACACTGCACCTTTAAAGAACAATGATAAAAAAAAGAAAAGAAGAATCTATAAGCTAACTATTGCCGATATAAATCAGGGCTTCATTTATGTGAATGTATAACACAAAGTGTCATTTCTGTATTGTAAATTATTTTAATTAAAATAAAATAAAATAAAAACAAATGAAGTTCATCTCTAAATAAATTAAAACAATAAAATAAAAACAAAGTACCATTTTTGCACAGTCATGTAAACACCTGCTGTTTTAATATATTACTTCATTTACACATAACGTCACATCATCTGTCACAGTCTCACATGACTTCACTCTGGCAGCAGCTAACGTTTAGTGTCTCCTGTGTGGTTTTTTTACAGTTAAAGGGGAAACACCACTGGTTTTTATTTTGCTTAGCGAGACGACGCGCTTTGAATTGTTTTTATTTGGAAAACTCTTCCAGGCAAGCGACGATATCAAATGTCAGTACCTGCACATTCAAGAGTTTTAAAATAGCTGCAGTAAATGTACCTTCATATTTGCTCTGCTGTCAGAAAACAAAATACAAAATATCTTCAACGTAAACAACTCGTCGGACATCTTTGGAAAACAAAGGAGGAATTAAATCAGCGACGGATAGTTAAATCAAAAAGAAAAAAAACGACTTCACAGCATCGGTTCATTCTGCTTCTGGATTCCAGTGCATCGACAAAAACAAACAATCCACAGAAATGTGACACTAAAAGATGCATATTTGCATATGCAAATGATCTGAATGATTGTTTTGATATGTGTAAGCGTAACATCGGGACACACTTCGGAAAATAAATAATCTCAAAAAGAACATTTCAAATATCACAAATCGCTTCGATTAAACACAGAGCAGAACCCGACGAGTGAATTCTGCATTAGCTCCGCCCACAAGCACTGACCTGCTCACGCCTCTGCCACCTACAGGCAATGAGCTGCAACTGCAAGTTTTTTTTTTTTTTACAGATCAACCACAGACAATAGAAAATATGAAAAATAAAAATAAAGATAAAGGCACAAATGCAAAAAAAATTAAGACTTGTAGAATGATGAGTGATTGTTGATTGATAAATATTAAAGGTGCAGTGTGAGATTAATGTGACAGCATTTCTACTGGCAGGGCTGAAATGTGTAGAATACTGATATTTTGATGTGTATAGAACGAGCCCTTAATCAAGCTGCAGTGTGCTGCTTCACCAGCAGATGTCAGTGAATGCTACGCGATGTACCTTTAAAGTGTGAGTATTCAATAGCCAGTCACCTTCTGTTGTAATGTGCTGCTGCTGCAGTTCCTTCTCTGTCCTGCGGGTGGTGCAGGCGGGGAGGCATGAACCAGGTGAGTGGAGCAGCTCCCTCGTGTGGAGGATCTGAGGGCACCTCACTGCTGATGGCAGGGCAAACACAGCTTTGGTGAACTTTGACCTGGATGGACGTGTTGGTGGGTTTGGGGCGGGGTCACATGACCAGTGATGATGTCATGTGTGGCTGTTGGGGGGCGGAGTCCACTGACCACAGAGCAAGAACTTGTGTGGTGAGTTTCCAGCATGAAGAGGAATGCATGAAAATCAAGTCAACAAAGTATGTGTCAACGCACTCACGCGTACATGCGCGCGCACACACACGCACACGCACACACACACACACACACACACACACACACACACACACACACACACACCCCGTCCAGTTCCCAGGCTTCACAGGCCTGCAGCGATGAGCCAACAGCCACTGCTTGTCGTTGAGTAACTGTTAAATATTATCCATTTGCTCGCAATCTCTCTCTCTCTCTCTCGCTCTCTCTCTCTCTCTCTCGCTCGCTCTCTCTGGTGAAGGCAGCTTCCCGCTGACGTGAGTCCACAGACCTCAGGACACCACGGGAGTCATGTCCCACAGCTGCAGACAAACACATGACATCACACAGTTATTTGCTTGACATGACGTTAAAGGTGCAGTGTGCAGAACCTGTGTCGCGTGACTCGCTACTTCCCCCCCCCCCCCCCCCCCCCCTCCCCCCCCCCCCCCCCCCTCGGTCTAGCTGGTCACAGCGGTTGTTGCCACACCTTGATGACCTTGTCCGTGCCGGAGGTGAGCAGATTCCCAGTGGTGGGCTCGTAGTGCATGTAAACCACGTTGTGCTTGCCGTCGTGGAAAGTGGCGGTGGGCGCCCGGCTGCAACACACACACACACACACACACAAGCCAAAGGCGAAGGGTCACGGCGACACGGTGCCACACAGAGGGGTCAGTGTGCGGCGCAGACACAGGCCGATTGTTACTCACTCCTCGTCGGTGA
Organism: Chascanopsetta lugubris; assembly: GCA_016785325.1. Classification (NCBI taxonomy): domain Eukaryota; kingdom Metazoa; phylum Chordata; class Actinopteri; order Pleuronectiformes; family Bothidae; genus Chascanopsetta; species Chascanopsetta lugubris. The sequence continues at coordinate 31,279 of JAFBJT010091704.1, read as the reverse complement.
TGGACTCGTGGCAGCTGTCGCACACGCGCACCTCGAACTCGAAGCCCATGAGGGGGATGGTGGAGCGCTTGGACGAGCACTTGCCGCACACGGCCTGGCCGCACTTCCTGCAGTGGTGCTGGGGAACGACAACACGTCGGACGGGATTAGCGGCGTCGGCACAGATGTGCGGGCGGGGCCGGGGGAACGCGGGCGGACGGCTCTTTGTTCGTCGCGTCCCCAGAGACGCGCGGTGGCGAGTGGGCGGGGCCGAGCTGGTCCGGTGACCTGAACGTGTCTCCGGTGACCGGTCCACTCCTGGGCTCTGCTGCTCACGCATGCAAATGAAGCGTGACCTTTGCATGAGTGAGCACATGTTTACGTTGTTTACACAGAGCTGGCGTGTGTGTATTATTATTAGGATTGTTATTATTCATAGAAATCATGACGACCATGTGTGTGGGTAATGTTAATCATATTTATCATAATGATAATAGGAGGAGCAATAATCATTACAATCATTCTTATTATCTATTTGTCTGGAGACAAACCAGCTTTATTTACGGAGCTGACTTCTGACTTCATCTTTGGACTTAGTTGACAAGTCTTTCTGAATCAGAGGGCGAGAGTTCAGACTCAGAGTCGTGAGTCATGCTGGTTCACTCAGGTCTGACATCATGTGACCGCAGAGGCCACACCCACCATCAGTGGGACGTCCTGGCATATATCTCTGCTTTACCACCAACACGGCCCGTTGTTGTTGTTGTTGTTGTCTAATTGTTTAACCACACAAACTAAACTCAACAATGTCGCAGAGCTAACGACCTAATGTTTATTTGTTTGTTAGCCGAACGTCACACTGTGTTTGCTTCCTGTTACACAATGTTCCTGAAAAATGCTGAGCAATGCAAAAAAAACAGGGTTGTTCCAGAATCCATAAACACACAGTCGGGATGAGTTACCACAACATGGAGCTGGGATCTGTGACTAAGGTCATGGAACAGCCACAGGATGTTTGTTTGCTGTTAGTGTCACAGGACTGGGATTCTGCCCCTGATGTTTTATATATATTCGCGTGTGTGTGTGTGTGTGTGTGTGTGTGTGTGTGCGTGTGTGTGTGAGACACCTGTCGTAGTCCGATCTTCTTACTGTCCCACATCTGTTTGAAGTTCCAGAAGAACGGCTGCTCACACTTTTGACACGAGTCACTGTCCAGCCACTCCGGAGTCTGTGCAGATGCAGATTTTTTTTTTTTCAATTACACACAAATATCATGTATACACACTTTGAACAAATGATAGAATACAATTCGATGTCTAAAACAAACTTTTTTAGACAATTCAAACAAGTAATGAAATCTAAAAAAAACATTTTTTTCCCTGCAGTTCACATGGTGGCCACCTGAGGCAGAAGCGAGTCTAACCTCATAGACTCCCATGTTAAAATGGTCAACTTTAGACGTCAACGAAGCCTGGTACAAACACATCTGATCGGGGGCGGAGCTTATTTTCGTATTGAAATTGAAATTCTGCACAATTCAGGGGCGTGGCCTCCAGACTGACACCTGAGTCAACCTGGCACATTCTGTGGATGCTGCGACAGCACCATGGGCCCACCCCCAGCTCCACCTGTGCTCCGCCTCTTTGCCCCTTTTTTGGATGCAACCAGGAAGTAGGAGGAGTCACAACTGAAGGAGTCACCTCTTGTCGCGTGACGTCCATGTTCCAGATGACGATGCCTCCGTCTGAGCTGCAGGAGATGAGCTGACGAGTGTGTGAGGCGTAGCACAGGCCCTGGACCTTGTCGCTGTGGGAGGAGAGGAACCATGACATAGGATGCTGCCACGCCAGCTCTGATCTGTGCTCCGCCTCTTTGGACCAACCAGGAAGTAGGAGGAGTTTGGCATCGGCAAGATGGCGACGCGCAAACCGCTACGTCCATCTTCATATACAATCTCTGGTCAATATTGTCTGTATATCGGAACAAACCAAAACGATGGAGAGTCTTACTTGTGTCCCTGCAGTTCGATGGCGGTTCCTTTCCTCCCCCCGATGTCCCACATGATGATGGAGTGGTCCGAGCTGCCGGAGAACAGGACCCTTTGGACCGGGTCCCAGCTCAGCGCCGTCACATGACCTGGAGCAAACGAAAGAAAGTACAGTGAAAGTGATTGATTGGTTGGTTGGTTGGTTGGTTGGTTGATTGATTGGTTGGTTGGTTGGTTGGTTGGTTGGTTGGTTGGTTGATTGATTGGTTGGTTGGTTGGTTGGTTGATTGATTGGTTGGTTGGTTGGTTGGTTGGTTGGTTCCCGGGTGTGTAACGTACCGGTGTGGCCCTTGAAGGTGGTGACCAGGCTGCAGCTGTCCTGCTCCAGCTTCAGGATGGTCACCTGACCCGACTGGTCCCCCACGAAGGCGTGTCTGGTCTCCACGTCGAACCTGACGGAGCGTTAAGGTCGGAGCTGCGCAAAGACGGTAACGCACATTATGGGACACACATTATGGGATGCGACGGGTGCAGTGTCGGTGAAGCAGCCGAGGGATCACGGTGGGTCGATGGACGACTCCAAGCTCATTGGCTGGATGTTTACTCAGGGTCTTATCGTGACCTGGTTCGGGCACGATAAGACCAGAATCACCAAGACGAGGCTTATGATTTAAAGGTGCAGTGTGTGGAATGTCATGGTGTCTGTGGCTGGCGCTGCACGTTGCAGCCGAACCACAGACGATATAAAGATGGACGTCGCGTCCGTGACATCACTCGTTGGTGCTTTTGAAGCAAATTGTGGGCGGGGCCCCTCCGTCTGCACCGGAGGTTGCCCCTCGAGCTGAACATCCAATAGAAATCTTAATACCGACTGGTTTGTACCTTCATAACATAGTACGTCTCAATATGAGTCTGATCCGATGTTAGCATGTCGATGCTAGCAGCAGCGGCAGCAGCGCGATGACCTTATGGCAAGCTCATTGGTATGGATGGTCTATGCCGAGTACACACACAGCCTTTCATGTGGCCATTAGGGAAACCAGCTTGGCCCCGTTTCCTTGACAACGGCATGACTGATGCCTATTGTTAGAGCCGTTCCAGTCGCGCGAGCTAACTGGAGGCTAATCTGGCTCGGTTCATGTCGCCATGGCCTTAAAATAGACTGTGTTGTCATAATGGGAACAGGTTTTTCAGTGTTGGGGCACCAAACATGGATCGTCTCGGTTAAGTCCAGGTTCCTTGAGCCGGCCAACCAACACACACACACACACGCACACATTACTAGAGGATACTGTAGTCCAGAAACCCAGGCGGCCGTGCGGTGCGACCCCAGCTGCTGGCCGCTCTCGGAGCAGTGCCAGGTGAAGTTCTTGTCCTGGCCCGTGCTCAGCAGCCACTCCATCTCCAGCACGAACAGCACCACCGTCACTCTGCCCTGGTGGGCTGCACACAACAACAACAACAACAACACGAGGGTTACTATAGGTTCTCCTGCATGCTCAGAGGGGTGATGTCTAGATGTTACCAAATCGTACACACTGCACCTTTAAAGGTTTCCAGCTGACCTCTATCGAAAACAATGTCCCACGTGAGGATACAGTAGCTAAACATTCACAAAGAGCATGTGGGCGTCAGGATGACATTTCTAAAATCCACAGACCTGTGACTGAAACAAAGTGACTCCCTTATCTTTGCATAAACACTCTATGGTTTTACATCCTGGTTTACAACTGAGGTCATGTGACTATAATGTGATTTATGATGTGAAATATTTTCAACTTCTCGGGACTGAAAGACACACACGTCCTCACCCTGGTAGGTTCGTGCTGGTGTGATTTTGTTGTAGTCCTCTGACAGGATGAACTCCTGAAAGACAGGAAGTAGAATCACATGAATGAGGTCGTTGACTGAAGGCTCCTAAACTCTCCCAGCATAATCACATGTATCGCACGATACTAAACAAGCGGCCACGTCTGGGTATGACGCAAGAGGCCGATACAGAAGTGGGGAAAGGGGTGCAGTTCACGGGGTGGCCACTTGAGGCCGGCTCCAAAAGCGAGACAATCCCCCACAGACTCTGATGTTAGAGGTTTCAAGTTATTTCAGTCGCATGTGTTACCGTGACAACTGTAGGTCGTTGTCGCTGGTCAGACTTACACTGATCGTCCCAGTGTCCATCCCCACCGACAGCCTTCTGGTCTCGGGGTTAAAGGACATGCAGGTGCACGACGCTGGGAAGAAAAACAACCAGTCACTCTCTACTTTTTGTTGATTTATGAAACGAAGATAAGAAAAATATAAAGGCTTCATTGACACATTTACGGCATTGCCCTTTAATCTGGCTGGAAGAACAGTAATATCCAGGACGTGTTGGCTGAGGTTTGTGGGACCTGAGACTAGATACTATACACTGCTTCACTGAACCTCACCACTAGATGTCAGTAAACCCTGTGAATCTATAAACCCTGGACATTTTCCTTTCGCTGGGTTTTTGTCAAAACGAAGATATGAAAAATGCTGAGCGAGGCCGAGTCATTAATATTGTGAGCGACAGATCCTGCTGATGTCAGCACAGAGGATTTCCTTCGGTTGCACAATGGGAGGGAAACGCTGGTATCACAGACATGCAGCGCCGCACGATTCCTGCAGGACCAAAGGAACGTCCAATCCAACATGGAGGCCTTGGATTGGCTTGTCACATTGAAGAGGGACGGACCCTCGCTCGACGCTCTCGAAGAGGAAGAGAGAGCTTGACGTGTGGTGTCTGTGTCTTGCAGTTCGCAGGGTGGCCACTTGAGGTTGGCTCCAACAGTGAGTCGGTCCCCATAGACTCCCATGTCACAAGCCACAGGTCACAACTGCACAATTATTTTTATTCTATCCAGGTTAGGAAGTCCGCATAAGTCAGGGGCGTGGCCTATTGAGTGACACCTGCGCTGCCTGTTCTACGCCTCTTTGCCCATTTTTGGATGATCCAGGAAGTAGGAGGAGTTAGGCCATTGGCAGGATGGCGACGGGTGAACTCCGGCCCACTACGAGCTTCATCAGCCCTCTGCAGAAACCTGTGGCTCACGTCACGGACGCTACGTCCATCTTTGTACGCAGTGGAGAACCTTAAATGAAATAATGGTGTGATACTCACATGGCATGGTGTGATGGACGCTGGGCCAGTACTGACCGCTGTCTCTCTTTAGCCATACTCTGATTGCCCTGCAGAGGGAGAGAAACTATTATTGTTATTATTATTTTTACTATATGTGTGAATATATATATATATATATATATGAAGTATACACACATTGTATATGCTGCATGTATGTGTTTTGTTAGCATTTTAGCATCTTGAAACAATTCAATATCAAATGAATGTGGCTAAATTGCAATGTGTTGAATCAAAGCACGCACAGATATTTTACATGAGCTCCAATGACCAGTCACCTGACGTGTTTACAGAAAAGCTGCATAGTCTGTTTGTTTGTTCTGATGCTACAAATGTGTTTGGAACATTCAACCAGAGTCAGTGACCGGACAGGAAAAGGAACAATGAAGCTGGTGGAGGATCCGGGCTGTTACCTGTCCTCAGACACGCTGATCACACCGTCCTCTTTGGGGATGATGACCGCGGTGCTCACGACCTCCTGGAAAGCCTCGATCTTGCTCAGCAGACACGGCTTCCGAGCCTGCGGCGGCTGGGGTTGACTTTCGGTCGCCATGGGCTGCTGTTGTTGTTGTTGTTGGTGGTGGTGGTGGTGGTGGGAAGGTGCCGGCTCCAGGCACGGGCGAGCATAACCACCACCGAGCCTCCCCCGGTCCGACAGCAGCGGAGCTGCGGCTCGGAGCCCCACAGGCTAAATGAAGCTAAGCTAGGCTAAGCTAAAGCTAGGCTAACCTGTCAGTAGAGCAGCACACACGGTGTTGTGACGGCGGCTGCAGTCAGCTGACCACACACCCGGACCCCCCGACTCACCCACTCACCCTCCCACCGGTCACACACATGCGCGCGCATTCACATGAGCCTCACACGAACGCGCACACTGGCCGTCCAAACGTCAACGTAGCCGCCATATTGGATCGTGGGACTATAAACAAGTGAAATAGAACCGGGTCCTGCGGTTACGGTGAATAAACAACTTTGTAAAGTGATTCTCTCACCATGACGTCTTCTGTAAGTTATAATCTCTGCTGCCTAGAAATGATTCATGTTATTTTTATGTATTCTAAAGGGATAGTTTCATAATTGAGTCAGCACTAAATGCAATGCTATCTTGACAATATACAGTTTAACTATAAGTTAAAGATGACACACAAAAACCCATCCAATGCCCAAACAGTTTGAGAAATCCCTTTACAGTATCTAAAGTTGCCTTTGATCTCCTTTTTTGATCAAAGGCATATTTAAGTGATCCTTTGATCACAGACATTGAACTGCTTTACCTCAAAAGCATAAGTAGCTGTCCAGCAGTCAGCAAAGTCCATAATACTCTACATAATGACTGTATTACTGTGAATCTATCAGGTGAATATAGTTGAATATCAGAGGAGTAAATGATCTCAGTCAGCTTTTAATATTTCATGCATAATTTGAATATTCATAGTTTTTATTTCAAAGACAAAAACAACGGATGTTATGAGTAGAGATTAATTCTGGCAGCTTTATCATGCGTGGATAAAGTCCCACAGATGGTACGTATAAGTGGGCCGGCTTTGATGTTAGTAAAGAAAGGTAAACTGTAAAGCATTGATCGTTTCCGGATGTGACTTTCAAAATAAAACACTGTTTACAAAACCGCAGTTGTGTTTCGACAGCGTTTTGAGTCAAGTAAAAACCGTCTGCAATCTGCGTGTGTGACACACAACAATATGACAAATAACATGAAAACACAAGTATCCTACTACTCACAAGTTAAGTGACATCCATGATCTCATCTGACATGATTGTTTCCGGTGGGGTTTCTCTGGCCGGCACTTCAAAATAAAGGTTTGAAAAAGTGGAATCAAGTCAAATAAGATACATATCAAATATATGAACATGCACTTCACGTGACAACGTGGCGACATGAATATCGATGCAGCATTTAAGTCTGCCTTTCTCCAAGTGCAAATGTTATAAGAGTGTTGTTGATACAGAGACATCTAGTGGTGAAGTTGTCATGCAGTTTAACACCCTCACGTTGATGCCTTTATTTTGAAAAACCTGTCAGTATCACACAGGAAAATGAACTGCTGACCGAGAGAGAGTCTGGCTTCAGTCAACTCTTGTCAAACAAAGCCATTATTCTAGATCTTCCTCTTCCTCCCCCTCCACCTCCCCCCTCTCTCTCTCTC
>JAFBJT010091704.1:2515-23681 GCA_016785325.1 Chascanopsetta lugubris | reverse complement strand
CAGCCACCCACCCACCCACCCACCCACCCACCCACCCACCCACCCACCAACCCACCAACCCACCAACCCACCCACCAACCAACCCACCCACTAACTCACCAACCCACCAACCAATCAACTAATCCACCAACCAACCCACCAACCAACCCATCCACTAACTCACCAACCCACCAACCAATCAACTAACCCACCAACCAACCAACCCACCAACCAACCCACCCACTAACTCACCAACCCACCAACCAACCCACCCACTAACTCACCAACCCACCAACCAACCCACCAACCAACCCACCAACCAACCAACCAACCAACCTACCAACCAACACACCCACCAACCAACCAACCCACCCACCCACTAACTCACCAACCCACCAACCAACCAACTAACCCACTAACCAACCCACCAACCAACCAACTAACCCACTAACCAACCCACCAAGCAACCCACCCGCTAACCCACCAACCAACTAACCAAACCACCAACCATCAAGGGTTGAATCACATCTACCATGGCATTGAGACATTAATCCCCTCTTTTGTCCTTCATGTACTGACTTTTCACTAAGTGGTTTTGTCATCAGGACAATCTGTTCCCAGGGTCAACTTTTTTTGGGGAAATCCATTAAAAACCTGTTGCGGCGTGTACCCCCACACTTCCAGACTTTTATTAGATTAAAAACCGCGGCTCCCACAGGGTGCATTATTCTTTACGCCGCACGTGAAAGCGCCGGGAGGCCGGAACAACACGCTCGTAATTTTTTAGCTATTCTTACTTGTTTTCGCCCGAGGGCCAAATATATATGACATTGTTCTCCAGCTTTCCAGAGGATGGGGGAAGGCCGTTTGGGTCATTAAGACATCAGAGTTGGGTCCCTGGAGAGTTTGAGCGCGCTCGGCAGGTTGCATGACAAGTTATTGGATGTGTAATTGAACAGGACTAATGGCGTGTTGTGGATGCGCGCTGCATGATAAACTGACAGCGGGAGGAGTGACAAAATGTTCTGGATTCTAATTTAATGTGTTTTATGTGCATTGTTCGTCTCTTAAAGGTGCATTAGGCGGCTCTTCTTGTTCCTCTTGATGCTGATGCCGATTTACTGCATCGCCTCCCATCGGCCTGTGGTCAGCTGTTATGTGAAGGGCCTCTGGAAAGGGAAAGTGATGATGCAATGCCTATAAAGCATTTTTAGGTTTTCACGCTTCTGGTGCCGGGCAATGTTGTTAGCCTGGTAGCTAGCTCTGATGTAAGCTAGCTGGTGTGTTACAGCTCAGGGATAGAATCCATTAAAACAATGTCTCTCCAGGCGGCAACCTGCAGGCCTGACGGAGGAGCCCAATACCGGAAGGGGGGAAATTTGCAATTCACAGGGTGGCCACTTGAGGCTGGCTCCAAAAGCGAGTAGATCCCCATAGACTCCCGTGTTAAAATAGTCAGCGTTAGAGGTGAATGAAACAGGTTTAAAGCCTGCTACAAACTACAGTTTTGGTCTCAATCAATCACATGCGTTACCGTGACAACTGTATGGAGATAGAATTTTTTTTTTTTTTTCTAACTTGCTTATTTTCATTCTATCGAGGTCTGATATTGTGAATAATTAAGGGCGTGGCCTCTCGAGTGACACCTGGGCCGACCCGGCATTTCCCATAGATGCCGCGACAGCACTGTGGGCCCACCCCCTCTCTACCTGTGCTCCGCCTCTTTGCCTCTTTTTTTTGGATGACCCAGGAAGTAGGAGGAGTTAGGTATCGGCAGGATGGTGACGAGTGGAACCGCCCACTATGAGCCTCATAATGACAATTGATTCATTAAAGGTGTGGCCTCGACCTGGCACCTTCTGTTAATGCAGCGAGCTCTAGCGGTGCTCTGCCTCTTTAGAAGCTCGACGACCACTTTTTGAAAATTCCTTAGTGTTCATTCATTATGCGGTAGTATCATTTTACACCTACTCTTATGATCACACCCTACTTATTATTAGTGAGTACTATATACAATAAATGGCCATTTCTTTAGTTCCTAATGATTCTCTTTTGCTTTCATCTCAGCACTTTGTCACTTTCGAGGCTCTTTTGCAATGTGACATTATCTGTTCCTGAGGGACAAGGATTTATTGTTTTTCTATTTAGGAGCATGTGGCCATCAAAATAGACTCTCTCTCTCTCTCTCTCCCCCCCCTTTGTCTTCCGTGTGAACTACTTTGGATAAATGTGTAACAGCCCAACCACCAGAAACGGACTGTCCTGACTTGCCCGGAAACAAACTCCCCGGTAACAATGGGAGTCTTACATAAAGAGGCCATGTTGGGCATCGTTGGGAATCCAGGTCGATGCAGGGCGAAGCGCCGTCTGAGACACAACTCCCTCTCTCTCTCTCTCTCTCTCTCTCTGTCCCTTATTTCTTAAATCGCTCTCATTCCAGATTATTCCGGAGTCTAATACCAGCGTGTGCCGAAGATAAAGCCGATTACACACGTCTCTAAATGGAATTAGGTAATTTTGTCTCGTCATTCGGCATAAGCTCCAAGCACCGAGCAACCTCGCTTCGATCGATGCCTCGCTTCACTTGATCTTTTACTCCCTTTTGAACCTCCCTTAAAATCTGACAGTCCAGGGATGTGCCATGTGTCTTAATGGAGACGGCAGCAGCTCTTAAGAAAACTGTTCAAACACAGACGGTGCTTCCCGGGGAATTATTCAGGTTAACTAAGCTTCACCACCAGATTCCAGGATGTTTCAGGGGCGTCTGTTGTTCACAAGGCAGATCTCATTGTGGTTTTGAATCATATTGGATTAAAGGCTTAGTCCAGCTATTGTTCTATTCCTGTGAAATGCATCATAGGGAGTGCGCTGATGCAGTTGTCTGTTGTAACACAGTATTCTTTATGACCATTACCAAGTCATCCATCCACGCAGACCTGGCCCGCGGGCCACACCTGGCCCGCACCGTTGTTCAATGTGGCCCGCTTTTATTTTGAAATGCTTGAGTTGTGCGTGATTCTGTCAGGCTCGATGATCACACGCGAGGAAGCGCAGCAGCATCTGTTCACAGCACCTACCGCTCGCTGTCTTAGCCTTCAACATAAAAGTCCCACTTTAGAAATCCACTCCCATTCGTTTACAGGTCAAAGTGCTTTTGAAATGAGTGTTTTTCTGTATTTCTGGGCAAAAGGAAACTGTTTGTATTTATTCAAAAGGACTGGTATCGTCTACAAAACTGACTCTCTCGTTTAAAAATATTATTTTGATAATTACTGATTTTAAAAAGATGCTGTTTTCACATCCATTTGAGTTAAAGGTGCAGTGAAGATTTCTGGCATTTTTGTCACTTCTGAAAATATCACAAAACAATGACACACTGACATTTCCAGGAATTCATAATCACCAATGTTGTTTTTTTCATTACCCTTAAATGAACCCATTAATGTATATTCACAGGACGAAGAGGACCTCTCTATGGGGGCTGCCATGTCTTTACAGTAGTAAAAGTATATGTACTCAACATCTATTGAGTTTTATTGATTGTTGAAGTCTACCATTGGTTCTAATGTATCCTGTCAGAGGGGTGCGGTGATGGATACGACATTCAACTTCACCCCAAATCTTTCACACTGCACCTTTGAGATGGTGTTTGGAGTGATTGTTACTGAAAGAAAGATGATACCCAATAAATACCCCAAGATGTTTTCAATAATTTCATTGATTGATAATGAGTTTCTTGTGGACCCCCCCCCCCCCATGGAAAAACCATTGCCCACGCTTGATCTTCGGTCAATGTGACACCAAGTTCTTCCATAGAGTTTTATCAATGGACGATCTCTCAGTCCTGCCGGAGTTCACTATTAAAATTCAAATGCGAACCCCTGGTCGGAGTTACGGAGTTCGTGTTAGGGAAATCATATAATGAGATCTTCGTACTCCCCGACACATAGATGCTATCACGGTCTGACATCAATAACGTGCGGTGCACAAAGCGGACGGACCCAGATTGAGGGTCCTGATGACGTGTTCCGTGTTCACATTTAAACCGAACACGGTTTCCTGCGAGATTGTGGGAATGCGTCAAATCAATCTGGCATGCAATCTAAATCTTATTTTTTTCCTCTAAGCTCACAAAAGACCCCGGATAAGACGGCGCCATCAAGATTGCAACATTCCCTCATACAGCCGCTAAAAGAATGACCCTCGCACTGTGATTAACGGGGGGAAAAAGGGGACGATGATGCAGAGTATTTCGCAGTAATCTGTCAGTCTTGCTTGCGCAAGTGTTCATTTCGTACGGAATTATCCTCTTCCTGCCAAATATATGTATATATGAAAGCCTTTTTTTTTGTGGAGCGCATAAATATACATAGTTTTCCTCGAAACCCCGTGAAAATATTCCAAATCCATTTCACAGGTGCTCTGCCCAGACGAATTACGAACCAGGCAGAGTCCATTTGATTAAGGAAACTTGCCCGGGTGTATCAAAGGGGCCTTCAGACTCCTCCTCGCCCTGAGCAGGAAGAGGAGGAGGAGGAGGAGGAAGAAGAAGAGCAAAGAGGACTCTAAGCCCGGCAGAGTGCATCTGCTCACCCTTCCTATGAAATTGATGGAAAATCACAAGGGTCTTAGCCAGAGGATTCTCTGCTTAGATATCCAAGGAACAGCGTGGTGGTAAATCGAAGGGCTTTTTATTTATTTTTTTTTTTAAAGGCAAAATTTAAACTCGGAGCTTACCGATGTTGGTGCCTTTAGTTTGTAATTCACAGCAGGCGGCTTAGATGTCTCTTCCGTTGGCCATAAGCGTCCGTCTAAGTACTCCTATATAGCTCTGATATTAAAAACCCACAGTGTGAAGCTCCTCAGTGTCCAAACTGTTTATCCTATAAAGCAGGACTGTCAAACTCATTTTAGTCCAGGGGCCACACACACATACGTTTAATGAACTAGTGGTACAAGCTTCCCCCTAGTGTCGCGGTATAGTAAATGCAGGTAAATAAACCAATGTCTTTACATTTTCTCTGGCATATTTTCACTTTGCAAAATTATCCTGTGGACTGGATTGGATTTCATTACATTTTTAATTTTCAGTCATACCACTAAACATCCAGCGTCCAAGAGTAACTTACAGTGTTGAGCATTGTGTTGAAACATTGCAATTTTGCAGTTAAAGGCTCAGGGTGTAAGATTTGGATCTAGTGGTGAAGTTACATGTTGTATCCATCACCTCACCCTCACACTTCTGATCATGCAGGAGAACCTGTGGTCGACTTCAGTTTTCATTAAATCTCAAAAGATGTTTAGTACGTCCATGTAACAACATGGCGGCCCCCGTAGAAAGGACCCGCTCCTTGTGTAAATACACATCAATAGGCTCATTTAAGGGTATTGGGAACAAAAATACATTTAGATGATTAAGATGTCAGAATGTAATTGTTTTGTAATATTTATTCTACCAATAGAAGTGACAAATTGACCAAAATCTTATACACTGCACCTTTAAATTGAAAAAGGAAAAAAAATTGAATTTGTATTTATTTTTTATATATATATATGGAAAAAAAAATTGTGCCCTATTCATGATGTGGAAATCATGTTTCCATTCCCCTTTTGTCACCAAGACGTGTTTGTTCTGAACATGCTGAAAAGCACAACCTTGATTATCGAACTACAAGTCTGGTCTTTGATGTTCCACATACTTCCGGCAGCTGATGCCTTTAATCTTCATGTATGAACACGGGGACCTTGTGCCAGAGCCGTTAAGATTCCCAGACCTTGTATCTGAATCCTCTTGCATCCGACAGTCACTCTTGTCATAATTGCGTGACTCTACCTGTTGGCCAGACCTTGTCAGGGCTCAGTGCTGCCGTTTGATCCAGAGCCTCATTTCTCCGTGTGTATGTATGTAATAGGGACCGTGGGCTGTTGAATGGCTCTTAGTTCGCCGGATCAATAAATCCTGTTGTGCTCCATTGGGTGTTCAAGGACCGACTGCACCATTCAGAGAGAAAGGGGAAGGCCAGCGAGGAGAAAAAGAGCTTTACCTTTTACCTTCCCATCAGCTCTTGTGTTGTTCCTTTCTCATAAATACCCACGTTTTTCTATTCTGCTTCCTCCGGCGTCGGCTTCCGCGTTGGCGGAGCTTCCGTCTGATTTTGGTCGCGGCTCAAAAGCAACATCGGTAAAGTGGTGTTTTGTAAGAAACTCCACGGTCTCTTCTGCTCCATTGGCTCCCGTATTAATAACTTGCTATATGCCAGCTGGCTGGCTGGTTGGCTGGTTGGCTAGTTGGCTGGCTGACACTGCATGTCATTGGCTGGCTGGTTGGGAATCAGGGCAGGCACTTTGCCTTATGATGATGACAGTGATTTGATTAGTGAGTATAGCGGTGAGTCGTCCATTCCGGGTATGGCTTGGTCGAGCTTGGCCTCAGGCTGATGGTTTGGCGAGGGAAGCGGTGGATGTTTTTAGAGTGCAATTTTCTAATCAGATGATGGAACTCATTAAAATCCACAGCTGTAGGACTCATAATTTTTGTTTCCCCTTCGCGGGAAATCTTTACGGGGGGACTCGGCTCCATCAGCGTCAGAGAAAAATCACCTGTGAACGATTTTCGCGACGTCCCTCTGCAAGTGTTTGGCCGCCGGGCATCCGGCTATCTCTGCAAAAAGGTCAGTGGCAGCCCCGTGGGCTGGCGAAGACAGGCCAATTAAAGCGCACACACACTCGGAAACCGGCATTATTTATTCAGGGTTCCTCTCCGTAGACGTTGAACGAGGGAGGATGTAGGGAGAGATGAGAGAGATCAATGGAAATGTGGAGTTTAATTACCATCAGCACGACGTCTTCACAGGGCTCGGAATCCTCGGCAGATGCTGGGCGGAAAAACCCGGCATCACCCGGAGCTAGCGAGAGCAATTGTGCTTCTGACAAGTTTCGGGCTATTCACAGCGGCGCTCGTGTTTAGCCAGAACTTAGATCAGGGAGCAGAAAGCAGCTGCCGCTTGACAAGGCCGACACGCTTGGCGATGGTTAATGAAAGAAGTGTTTTCATCGAAAGCCCCCGTAATTAGCTTAAAGGAGAAAAGCATTTGCTCGCCAAGTTAACAAAATAAAAAAATAAAAAAACCTCCCTCCCTTCTTGTCAGGACGTAATTGAACGTCCTCTGTTGTAGATAACTTTCCAGTCATGATGATGCGCTCGCACAAATGTGTTGGCCAGGCCCAAGGATAAACACTTAGTTTCACACCAAGTGAAGGAAATGTGATTAAGTCCCTATATCTACACATCAAGCGATAAACATCATTAGATGGAAAGCGCCCCGTCTAATTTGTTGTGATGTGCCTGTGATGTCATGATTGGATGTGCCGCTCTAAATGAGAGTGAGAGAGGGAGAGAGAGAGGGAGGGAGAGAGAGAGAGGGAGGGAGAGAGAGAGACAGACAGACAGAGAGAGAGAGTATTCCGGCCGGTTGGGAAAAACACATTGATTAATCATGCCATGTTGTTGACTGCAATTAAGTTGTGATAATGGCAGCGGGGTATTTCGGGCTCGATTCACACACCAGGTTCGACAACAGGAATATGTTCGTTCTTAGAACAGGGCGACATTGATGCTTTCGCGGAAACCTTTTCGCGGCATCCACAGACTCTCTCATCCTGCCCTTATTAAAGGTGCAGTGTGTATGATTTGGTGACATCTAGAGGTGATGTCGCATGTTGTATCCATCACCTCACCCTCTCCCTTCTGAGCATTCGGGAGAACCTATGTTAAACTTCAGTTGACATTAAAAGTCAACAGATGTTTAGTATGTCCACTTTTACTACTGTAAAAAAACATGGCGGCCCCCATTGGAAGGACCCACTCCTCATGCAAATATACATGAATGGGCTCATTTAATGGTAGAGGAAGAACAATATTACTTTCAGATGATTTTAAATTCATGAAAATGTTAGTATGTAATTGTTTCGTAATATATTAGAAGTGACACAAATGGCTGGAATCTTACACTCTGCACCTTTAATGTTTTGGTGAATTTCAGGTGTGATGTGGGAGATATCATTATCCATATTTCTTTACAGGTGCAGTGTGTAAGATTTGGTGACAACTTGAGGTGAAATTGCAATTTATACTGGAAGGAAGTATTATGGAGGTACAGGACTGTGTCATCTGCGTAACGATTGATCATCATACGTGATGATTTCTCGCTCTGTCTTTGTCGTCCATATTTCAAGATGGGAAAGGTGCAGTGTCAAATAATGGTGTTTAGTATGTCCACTCTGGGATACTGGAAAAACATGGCAGTGTATATAAATTCATGAAAATGACCAAAATCTTACATACTGCACCTTTTTAAAAGAGTTGACCATACATGCAAGAAGTGTTTTTTTTTTCCTCCATACTATGCAAAATGGCTACTCGCACAGCTCCTTTGAACACAAGAAGGAAGCTAATTTCTATGTTGTCATGGCTTTGGGATCTATTAGCATAACATCAAAGACGAAGGTATGCTAACACATGCTTAGATGTTCATGGGTAGCGGCGGGACGTCTGTTATTTACGTTTATCATGGATCAAAGGTCTGTGTTAGTGTTTTATTTGTGCAAAAAAAAAGGCAGCGGAGGATTATGTCCATCAAAGAGATTTTTTTGTCTGCGTGATTTAAAAAAAACATCAAAGCGGATCAAAGTAATTTGATACTATATTTGTAATGATGTCCTTTAGGTGATTGTATAGGTTTTCTGTGTATGAAGGAGGTGTTTCTGGATGAAGAGGTGTGTGTGTGTTTGTGTGTGTGTGCGGGGGGGGGGGGGGGGCTTCATCTTTGCTTTGATTTTCCTGTTTGAGCTTGTTCCTATTTTGTTACCGGTGGGCAGGGTACTTTTTTTGGAGATTGGAGAAGCTGACCAATCACAAGAGATTGTGCCAAGTGTGTGTATACATTGTTTTTTCATTCTTGTTCCTATTTGAGCTGAGGTCACTGTGACAGTCAAAGTCTGATAGGTAAGTGGGCGGGGTACTGTAGTACTGAGTACTACAATATTTTAGCATCTAGAGTGGTTGTAGGTTCAATTCCCAGCTTCTCGATTGGAGAGATATGCAGTATGTCACTGGATAAAAGCATCTGATAAATGAATTGTAGAATTGTATAATCTAGGGTGGGCATAGATAGCTCAGTGGTGGAGCAGTAGTGAATCAACCAATAGAATGGTAGGGGAAACAAACCTGCTCCAGTTGTGACATTAGGTATAATGTCTGGTACCAAAATGAAATAAGGCTGTTTTACTCCAACAGGATTTAAATGACATCATTTTCTTTCAAATATTTAGTTTAAATTTGGTTCGCTAAAACGTGGGTAACCACTGACACAGTTCAAATTCCACATCCTGTCACTCTCTAATGTCTCATTAGTCAAAGCTACACACAAATGAATGCATAATGCCTTTGTTCAAAGTCAGCATTTTTCCAGTTTGCTCATTTAGGGCTATTGTCTCGACAGCGGCGGTTGCTCCAGTTCATGAAGACTCTAGTCATGTACAGTTAGAGCGAGGGCAGGGTGCACACTGAGCGGCGAGGCAGACAGGCGAGCTGCTTACTGACACGTATGGCCGACCACCATTTATTTTTCATGACATGCTCAGTTCGAGCGGAATTTAAATTTTTGAATTGAGTCTTGCGATTGTTTTTTCCGAGCAATGAATGCACATTTTTTCTATTTATTTATTTTAATTGGAAAATGCTTCAAAGCTTCAGAAAGGCTCTGCAGGCGGATGTTCGATCCATTCATTTTTTGCACAAATTTGAGTTTTTTAACATTTGAAGAAAATAATAAGTGTTTGCCGTCATGTCGCACCAGCTCAGACCAGCCAAGCATCACTAGGATTGGTTAAAGGTGCAGTGTGTGAGACATTCCGTCATCTCTTTTGTAACTTCTCCTGCATGTTTAGAAGAGTGAGGGTGAGGTGATGGATACAACGTGCAACTTGACCTCTAGATGTCACCAAATCGTACACCCTGTACCTTTAATATCTATCTTGACTCGAATGCCTGGTGTCGAAAATGCTGCAAAGGTAACTCTCTCCCCTGCGCTGCCGACGGACAGACTGACTGACTCACCCTTAACCTGAAAGCAGAAAGCAGAAGCACAGAATGTAGGCAGGAGGGCAGGTTGTCTCGCCTTTGACCACTACCCACGGTGTATTGACCGCTCATAACACAGGCAGTGGTCAATACACTCAGACCCAATTAAAGGCTTCTTCCTGAGCGCAGTCAGCAGGCTAATTTACAACTTCTTATTAAGGCCGAACAAAAACCCTGATTAATACGGAGCCTGGGCAGTGAGTGAATATTTCCATAAAATAAACTCAACATTTCCATCATTAAAGTTTCATATTTTCTGAGATTAAAGTGGTAAATTCATAATGGGAAAAAAAAGAGTTTTCTTTGAAACTATTAAAACATAAATTTGCGAGGACAGAAAACCGAGGTAATTCAAGTGGTGTTTGTGGTTGAGCCACTGCTTCAATCAGTTCAAAGCTTTATTCTGACTAGTGACAGTTAAAGCTGTAACTGGAGACTTTTAATGAATTTCCAGTGTTTTATCATGAAAAAGATCTGAAAAATAGAGTTAAAGGAACTGAGAGAGAGAGAGAGAGAAAAAACACTCTTTTTGAAAACCTGCTCTCTCTTCACGTCACGAGGAAGTAGTTACCACCCACCTCTGAGAAGCCCCGCCCCTGCTGGACTCCAGGCTCCTCCCCGTGACGGGGCTCGGTGACCATTTCAGTCGAGATCCAAAATGCGGCTTATAGCTGTTCTGTAATCGTCTGTAAACAACAAGGTTCATCTTTGAACCAGTTTCCAACATCACAGGAAAGAAAGGGGGTGGGGCTAAAATGTGTTGATGATGATGATGATGATGATGATGATATCTCAGAAGTGTCTTCGAGTTTGCGAGAAGTATTTGGGGACGGACCACTTCCTAAATTTACAGCAGTCACATGTAGACCATCGGTCGAGCAGCTCAGGGAGCAGCTCTGCGACACGCCCCTCAAAACAGAGCATTTTTCTGAGGGGGCCAAAACGGGCTGAAGATGCGGTGCATCTATTACAGCTGATCCTTTTGAGTGTTTTGACCACGACAGGTTATGTAAAACTTAGCTCTCCGTGAGGAAACACAAAAGTAATACAGAACAAGTAGTGTAATTTGACTCCATTTTGACATATTGTTACAATGGAGTCGTGGTTCGTTCTCTTTAAAGATTCCTAAAACAGATCGTGAGAATCTGAAGCCGATGTGAAACATTCACCATGTTACATTATGCAGAGAAAACTTTTTTTTGAATGTTTGAAGAATGTTGTAAAGCTCCAGTGTTTTGTTTCTGAGGGCAGCTCCAGCACTCCAGAATGTTTTGTCTCTTTGAGTCAAACTTTTGAGTTTAGGGAATAAAGAATGAAAAGGCTTTCTAGTCACTCCATAGAGGTCTCTGTTTAAACATGCATTTATTCAGAGCAGTCCCAGGCTTTGTTTTGCCTCCTCATCACACATACAGTAGTTTCTCATATTCCCACCTGCACACAGATTATCCACCATTACAACAAGCTGTGTAATAAGCACAGTTTGCCTGGCTCTGGTAACGGTGCGGTCAGAGGACAGGGGCTTTGTTTGAACTCATATTCATTGTATATAAAGCGGAACCGAGCGTCCGTGACGCATCCCGTAGGTTTCTGCAGAGTGGTTGTGAGGCTCCGAGTGGACGGTTCACTCGGCGCCGTCTTGCCGACGCCTAACTCCGCCTACTGCCGGGTTCAGCCAAACACGGAGCACGGGTAGAGCTGGGGGTGGGCCAATTGTGCAGCATCCGCCGACGGTTGGCCCAGGTGTCACTCGAGAGGCCACGCCCTCAACGATGCACAATTTCAAATTCTTTTTTTCCCCCCACTCTCTCCCTGATACCTTAGCTCCTGCCTAAGGTTAATGGAAGAAAAAATAAAACATTGAAGTGATTATAAATTCATGAAAACGTCAGTTTTTGTACTATTTTCAGAAGTAACAAAAATGGCTGAAATCTTATTAGCCATTCAAAGAAATTGTAGAAACACTCGAATGATGAATACTTTTCCCTTTCATTAAAAAAAAAATAATTGCAAGGAAATTAATCAATTTTGCGGTGAGTCTCACTTAGATTTTAATGACATTGACTTATACCCCATTTCATTTTCACTGAGCCAGAATTTCACAATAATTACGCACATTCACATTTGAGCATCACGTTTGAAAATCCATGTCTGAAAAACCACGTTGAAATGCGTAAAACTCCACAAGTTAAAGAGAGTTTTTCACGGTATTATTCACATTTTTATGCTCCGATAGAAACGGTCAATCTGTATCACTCATCAAGGTCAGCATGAGGATCCTGGGCGTGTTTTGAAGGGCCCTTCACACAATGAAGAGTGGCCCCAGTGATCGTGTGTGGTCAAAAACATCTACTGCACAAAAAAAACCCAATACTACGCTAACACCATGGAACGTAGCTGTGCGCGTTTGACCCAAAATGGATTCCCTTCCGCTCGGGGTTTTCGGACACGTCTTGAGCTCATTCTTTATTTTCTTGCCTTTGAATTGATTTCAGTCTCTTGTATCCAAAGTCTCGGTGGCCTAAGCACCCTCTCCATCACTTTGCAGTGCCGCTGCCCGTCATCTAATTTCCAGTACACAACAACCGCCAATGTGCATTAGTGCAGCTTATTCACTGAGCTGAAGTGGCCACTGTGTACTTCACCAGTCCAAGCCGGTGGGTGTTAGTCATTAGTCACTGCCGGGGCTGCTGTTGATTCTGCTCTGTGTGGGTCGGGGATGTATATTATGAGATTACCGCGCTGATCCTCACAGTTAAATTAACACCGGAGTGCAGGTCGGGCTGAAAGCTCGCTTATTTCCAGTCCATCAAATCTCCTTAATGTGCCGGCTTCTTTTTTTTTATCATGGTGATTCTTTGATGAGCCTCCTGGAGAGTTGTTATTGACCGCTGCAAAAGGAAAAAGCAGGACCCTCTGAGGCTTGTTTGTCGCTAATTCGGCGTCACGGATACTGTGCGGCATCAATCCCTGAGCCCGGATTGGACTCTGGGAGCAAAATGGCCTATTTTTTGGGGACTTCTGCTCAAAATGTAGCACTGAAAAATGTCACTTGAGAGTTTACATTCAATTCAAAGTTGTCAAATTAAAGCAGATTCAATAATCACAATCAGCCGGGGGTCCGTCTGTGTTCTCCCCGTGAGTGCCTTTGCATTTTCTCTGTGTGCTGCCGCTTCCTGCTACGGTTCAGACACAAACATATGCAGCTCGGGTTAATTAGAGACTCGCAGTGTGTTTGGGAATGGATGCACTTGTTTATGTTTTATGTTTTATGTTTGGTTGCATAATGCACAGATTCCTGCAGGTTTTTCTCGCCCATTGTTGTCGGGGATGGGCTCAAGCCCAAGTCGCAACCTCCAGTCCAGTTTGGAAGTGGGGGGAAAAACGTGCAGTTCACAGCGTGGCCACTTGAGGCTGCAGAAACCTGTGGGTGGCATCGCGGACGCTGCGTCCATCTTCATATACAGACTCAGGTGACCTTAAAAATCAACAGCAGTACAGGTGATGGATGGATGGATTGATGACCTAATTGTGCTGGTCCTGTGGATCGGAAGTGGGTCAGCTACTAAGCTGGGAGTTGGTGATTTGACCCCTCCCTCCCCCATCCCACACACCAAAGTGTCCAGTTAGCATAATAAAACACTTACTCCTGACCTCTGCGCCCGCTCCGTGTAAATGGAGAGAGCGCAGACACACTGTATGTGTGTGAATGAGCTAATGTCATGTAAAACCCTCAGTGTGGCCATTAACATGAGATAAGAGCCATGTACCTGTGGACCTGAGACTGGATGGATGGTTGAAGCAGAATTAGATTTTATGTCATGTTTAATATGCATTCAGGGAGAAGTCAAATTAGGTATGCGCACGCTCTTCGCTCCGACTACAAACATTTAAAGGTGCAGTGTGTACGATTTGGTGACCCCTAGAGGTGAAGTTGTATCCATCACCTCAGCCTCACCCTTCTGAACATGCAGGAGAACCTATGGTGGACTTCAGCTGTCATTAAAACCCAAAAGATGTTGGATACATACACCGCAGGCTACTGTAAGAACATGGCGGCCCCCGCAGAGAGGATCGTCTAAGGGTAACGGAAGAAAGATAATCATATTTAGGTGATTTATGAATTCATGAAAACGTCAGTTTGTCTTTTCTACTTCTTGCAGTTTCTCCTTACAGTAAACCAATATTCTCCCAAACTGTAGGGGGCAGTATAGAGAAGACACAAGTCTAAAGCTTGGCTAGTGTACTATACTGAAAGAAGCCGCTGGGGCTAAATGTGGCCTTAGGATATATCCATTTCTATGTAAACACACATGGTGTGTTTACCTATGTGCATCATATATTGGTGTTTCATTTACTTCACTAGATGAAGAAACCGTTAAAAGACGACGTCATCCAGTGCATCCTTGTCCGTATGCAACCCCGATAAACCACCTCATGTTTACCTCCTGCTCGCTGTCTGGCACCGCACACCCAGATCGTATAAGAGCCGGGTTTCTATTGGCCGCGTGAGCAGCACGCGGCCCTGTTTACAAAACCTACCGAGATCAAGAAACGTCCAAATGAAATCAGGCTTCTTTGAAACCACCTCTGGAGCCGCGGCTCCGCCGTCGCTTCGCAGCTCGGTTATAACTTTTCGCCACGGCTCTCACCTTTTATTACTTCTCACAGTTTCAGCCCCGGCCCCCGGTAAGTATACGGCCTCAAAGTAAACAATACACATAAATCTCACAGGAGAGTTTGCTCCACACAGCAACAACAAAAAAAGTAAGAATGCGACACACCCTCACATCCTGTTCTCGATGACCTTGTCCGTCAAAATGACGCGTGTGCTGCACAGTCATGAAATTGCTTCATGGTTCGAGAGGCATTTCAGTTACTTGGCTCCACTGCCTTCTAATTTCTCCCAAGTCCGACCACACAGGCAGGCATGGCTCTGTCTTGCTGTATTTTTATTTACTAGCGGGTGTATTTGTTTATTTTGAGGTGAGGGTTTTTTTTTTTTATGTCTGCCCTCGGGTTTTCTTTATTTTTTTATTTTCCTCTGTCTTTCTGCATAATCTGTACTTTTTGATTTCTTTTTCATCTTGTTTCTGTGCCCATGAATAAAAGTCCGACACTCGCCATAGTAGCGGAGGAAGTTGAAGAGGACTCTGATTTCTCTGGGAGAGCTAAAGATTTATTTCACCCAGTGTCTCCTATCAGAAGGGAGTTGAAAGATATATTACTTTCCTCCGACTGCATTCAGAGGAATTTTCTTTTTCATTTCATACACCACCACCACCACCACCACCACCACCTCCCTACAGGAGGGTGGGCATTCAAATAATTGTTTTAATATTACACTGACTCGACAGAGCACCCATAAGTTCATTGTACTATGTGCAGTGGTAATTGAGGCTGTAATCTTAAAAAAGAAAAAAGAAAAAAAGAAATTCCAAATATGACCACTAGGGGGTCTGTTGATATAGGTATGATAGTGTTCACTATATTTTCCTGTTTACTGTTCTCTAAGTGTAATGAGTTTAAGTTCAGGTGCAGTGTGGAACAATAACAATCACATACTGACATGAATTTGTAATCACCTAAATGTTGTATTTTTTCCCCATTACCCTTAAATGAGCCCATTAATGTATATCTACGTGAGGAGTGGGTCTGCTATGGAGGCCGCCATGTTTTTACAGTAGCCCAGAGTGGACGTACCAAACATCTTTTGAGTTTGAATGACATTTGAAGTCTATCATTGGTTCTCCTTCATGTTCGTGAGGGTGAGGAGATGGATACAACATAAAACTTCGTATCTACTGTAACTACCGTATCTTACATACTGTACCTTTAATTGTACAAACTGCACCTTATTTTTTTTTTGTTTTTGTTTTGATTCCAGCTCTTTGAAAGGTCATAGACTAACATGCATCTACTTTTTTAACATTTTTATCAATCTCATCCGCGTGAGTGACAGCAGAGCAGGATGCGCGCTCATCCCCGCTGCTGATGGTACATCACAGCAGCCTGAGCGTCCTCACAACATATAAAGCTTCAGATGTAAGAAAAAAAAAAAACGTTGAAAAGCTCAACTTTGTTATCAAGTAAAGTCCCTCGAGTGAGTCAAACGGCATCAAAGACGCTAATTATTCACCTCAGAATTAATTAAAGGTGCAGTGTGGAAACGGTTACATATTGACATTTTCATGAATTTATAACCACGTTAATGCTTTATTTTCCCCCCTTATCCTTAAATGAGCCCATTAATGTAAATCAACATGAGCAGTGGGTCCTCTCTACGGGGGGGCCGCCATGTTTATACAGCAGCCCAGAGTGGATGCACCAAATTGCTCCTGGGGGTCTAATGACGACTGACGTCGACCACGGGTTCTCCTGCATGTTCAGAAGGGTGAGGCTGAGGTGACGGATACAACTCCACCACCAGATGTCACCAGATCGCACACACTGCACCTTTAAACTGCAAAACGCCAACGTCTCGACACAACGCTCAACACTGTGTGCATTTCTTTTAAAGAGCTGAATCCGAGCAGGTGGTGCGAGTCTTTTCTTACAGCCCCGTCACGGTTGATGATGATGAGCTGGTGCTGGTGGCTGGTTGCTGGGGACAGATCCAGGGGGAGGTTCTGGCAGGTGAGTGCGGGGGTGAGCCTGAATTGCGAGCTGCCCGGCGGGCTTGGCAACGAGCGGCCATTCCGGAGACGAGGAGAACAGGTGTAAGGCGGAGCTGCCGGCGGGGGCCTGGTAGATTTACAAGGGGGGGCGGGGGCTGGAAGCTGTCAACGGCCAACCCCAGATACCTGGGCTCGACGGTCCGGCGGGGGCCTTCCTGTCGCGGTGGGCACTGCGGTGATGGCTTGATGACAGGCAGGTGCGTTGCTTCCGAGAGCTGGGCGGGTGAAAGGGGGGAGGAGCAACACACGGACGGACGAAGGACCGTAGCCTGACTCACTCGATGGCGGCGAGGGCTCGGGACCGGATGCTAGCGACGTGCGTACGTCCATCGGAGCAGCTCCCTCCTGCGAGTGACTGATTTCAAAATCTCCTCCCAGTGGCGGGAACCAGTTCTCCATTGTTCCGTTCTGTCGGAAGTGAAGCCACGGCCGCTTGATCGCCACCTGGTGGCCGGCGGTAGCTGCGTTCGATCCCATCGAGGTTTGAAATCGCTCATCGCGATTTAAGGGCGTGGCCCTTTGGAGCGACACCTGGGCCGACCTGTCGCGCTCTGCGGATGCTGCGGCCCCACCGTTGGGCCCACCCCCAGCTCTCCACCCGTGCTCCGCCCCTTTGCCCGATTCTGGGCGGAACCGGGGAGTAGGAGGAGTTGAGCGCCGAAGGAACCGCCCACCACGAGCCCTGCAAGCGCTACATACCCAGTCCACGCAGTCAGCGTGTACGACATCAAGTTCCCCACAGGCGGCGCTCCGACCGCACTTTGTGTCAGTGGGGTCTGATTGTTCGTCAACACCCTCTCGGACATCGTGGCATTTTCTTTGCGGTTCCTTTGATGACTCGCTCTGTTCCTCGTGAACATCCCCTTTGCAGGGACACTGTGGCCGCGTCCTGGATTGACTGCCACCCAGGAAGCACTGTGATTGGTTTAAGAGGGAATACAAATGATCCCGAGCGCTCTTCCCCCCTATAGCAGGAATGCTAATGAGCACAGCCAGACTCTCCCTCTCCCACCGCCGCTCTGAACCGCGCGTGCGCGTGTGTGTGTGTGTGTGCGCACAGGCGGGTGATGTTATGCAAGACTGGCGCATTCGTGACATACGGGCGCTGCCTCTCTCAAACGGCAGCAGGGCACCTGACGAAGTGACACGTGGATGAGCCCGAGAGGGAAAGCGGCACCGATACTCCTCGCCACGTGATTTAAAGGTGCAGGGTGTGCGATTTCGCCCGTTGTGGTATTTACAAAACCATGACCTCCTGACATTGTCGTGAATTCGTCATCACCTAAACGTAGTACTTCTGCTCCATGACCCTTAAATGAGCCCATTCGTGTTCGCGCGGGGCGGTTCCTCTCCAAGGGGGCGGCCATGTTTTGGCCGTGGCCCAGAGTGGACGCACTGAACAACATGTTGAGCTTGAGTGACAAACTGATGTCTGCCACAGGTTCTCACCCTGCTTGCTCAGCAGGGTGAGGGTGCGGTGATGATGGACACAACACACCACCTCACTCCTAGAGGTCACCAAAGCGTACGCGCTGCACCTTTAAGTCTCCTCGGCCACACGCGCTCGCGCTCGTAGCGTCGGCGTATCAATCCACAGCTGTGTATTCCCATCCGTCCCCTCCCGCCGCTGTATTCTAATATCTCATTTGTCCACTACTCCCGCCGCCGCCGCCGCCGCCGCCGCCGCCGCTCCCTCCCTGTCAGTGGAAAGGTCACTCCGGCCCCTCCGAGCAGAGTGCGCACTTTCTCCTGGGAAATTAATGGAGCCTTCACCGGCTGCCTCTCCTCTTCTTTCCTTGTAATTTGCCGGCATTGACTCGGAGGATGCCTTCAAAACGGTAAAGGCACACTTAGCCGTGCGCAGAGGCTGGAAACGGATGGATGTGCGCTAATGAATTCCAGAGGAGTCTCCTTGGATTTTTTTTCTCTTTCCTTTAATGGCGCAGGAGAGGAAAATGAAAGGAGAGAATTTCTTGCATGTCGATATTATTATAGTACATCCGTGTGTGTGTGTGTGTGTGTGTGTGTGTGTGTGTGTGTGTGATGGACACAGAGCGAGGGAGACTGTACACGTTATTCCGTCTGATCCGATTGAATTTTGCCGCATCCGGCCGAGGCGTCAGCGGGAGGTTGGCGGAGCCGTTGCGACAAAAGCCACCCACCGAAACACCGGCCCACCAACTCGCTGGCTTTCTAACGTCGCGTTATTGATGATGTTCTCATCCTCCCAGACAATCACCGGGGACACACGGACAGACGAGGGAAATATGTCTTCATTTCCCTGTCAGCCAGGTTTATGGGCAGTTGATGTTCCGACGCCCCGGCCCCTGCCGGTGGAATGGATGATCGGAGGTGTAGTGCGGCGGCGGCGGTGTAGTCTGCGGTAAAGGTGGTCACACAGGTGCGCACCCGGAGCACTGTGGTAATTAGAAGGTGACAGATGGGGGGCCGCTAAATGTCAAGGTTACCCCAAGTCATTGCTCCTGGGGTAATTAGACTCTTATGTAACCATTAATTGTTAAAATTAGAGTTGTACATGGTGGAGAACAGAGTTAACCAACTTCCTCCTAGAGTCTTCTCCTAGGACGGTGATCGTCGAGTGGTGGGTCGCGACCAAAAAGTGGGTGGTGGACCCGTTTTCAGGGGTTCTCGGGCCTTTGACCAGCAAAAAAAGTTACCTAAAAATCCTGTGCTTTTATTTTGAAATGGATTTTTGATGCTTCGTCTATTCATACTCCTAAACAGTAGGTGGCGATGACACCCAGTAATGATATTCTAGAAGCATCGCATAATGAGAGTACGTCATAGATTATACATCATATAAAGGCCACTAGTTCATCTAAAACGGTGATTCTCAACTGGTGGGTCGCGACCCAAAAGTGGGTTGCTGACCCGCTTTCAGTGGATCTGGAGCCTTTTAACGGGGAAAAACAAGTTAAGAGAAAAATCCTGTGCTTTTATTTTGAAAAGGATTGTTAATGCATTGGAGTGCCCTAACAGTAGGTGGCTATCAAACCCTGTAATGCTTCTTAAGACACATCGTATAACACATGGAATTGCACCAAACTAACCCATCCCCGACGAAACAGTAACACCTAGTGACGCAGTATCCAACGAAAGGACAACTTTGCTAATTGTGTTTTTGAATATCAGATTCATGGGAGTGTTTAGCCCCGACGCGAACAACATATTGAATATTCTCCGCTCCGATCGTTTAAGTCGAGACGGGTCTTTTAGCCAAATTGATTAAGAGGCAGATTTTCCAGCGCAGAGCTTGTGGTATCGAATCCCCCCCCCAACATTTGCAGCCACTCATTTATCTCTTACAATTCTCCAACAATGCAATCGCTCCCTGCTCCCTTTCACCGCACAGAGACAAAGAGCCCTATCAAAACTTTGCTGTTGGCACCGTCCCAACTCGCCCTGAGCTCGGCCAAGTTGACCAGTTTGTTTTCAGTTGAATTTAAACAGTCTTTTTTTGTCCAGGTCTGGTTTGAAAAGAGGTTTTCCTCAGGAGCAGAGCATTTTCTCCGAGCGTTGGTCTGCAGGCCGCTGCGAGTGTGACTGATTGACTCCTACCGTCGACAGCTTCGATAATTGATCAATTCACAATGAATCGATTCGTTCTGAGACTTAAACAGAATCAATGAGTTCATCTGCTCTAAGCTGATTGGGTACTTGTCGTATGACCCCGGTTACACCTGCAGCAAACTCATTGTAGTTCAGGGACCACAGGCGGCCCGACTGAAGTGGGCAGGGCCAGAAACGTCATTGGATTGAAACATAAACAACAACAAATCCAAATGGTTCCGTTTGTATTCTGGATCATAATAACAGGAAGGTAAACGTGCCCTTTCTGAAACACAGCCCAGTGTTGAGTGCCGCCTCTAGTGGACACTTTTAAAATAGCAGTTACTTTTACTGAACAAGTGCACCCGATGTCTGCAAAGTCATCTCGTGGGCCACCGCGGACCCTCTGACGGGCCGGTTTTGCCCCGCGGGCCGAAATGCTACTTTACCTTCACCAAATCCTACGCACTGCCCCTTTAATTGCTTCGGCTCAGTAACCACTGGTCCCTTCTACAGCTTTAGCTTTACAGTATTTAGTCATTACCTGAGAAGTGCAGATGATTTTTTTTTTTTTTTTGCTTCTGATGAATGAAACTTTGAAACCCCCCCACGAACCCTTCAGCTGCGTCAAACCCACCGCTTCATATTTTCCATGTGGCCAAACAACAATTTCGTTTCAAGTGGTGTCACATTGTTGTTGTGGTCGCACACTGAAGCGCGTGACGGAAATCCGAGAAGCACTGAGCTACGGTGGCCTGTCGGGAAGGGGATCAATACCTGTGATGTGCGTTGTGTTGGTGTT
>JAFBJT010091701.1:168880-180122 GCA_016785325.1 Chascanopsetta lugubris | reverse complement strand
GAGAGAGAGAGAGAGAGAGAGAGAGAGAGAGAGAGAGAGAGAGAGAGAGAGAGAGAGAGAGAGATCCATTGAGCTAAAGTCAGGAATCGGGACGATCTCCTCTCGCTCTAATCTCCATATATATTTCATGAAATGGAGAAAGGAATAAATTATACATCTCTGCTTCTTTTCACACTCCCCTCTTTCTCTCCTCTCCACAAGTTTTAACAACTTCCCCAATCATCAATTTTTCCGTCCCCTCCTCGGTGCAGTCCATCCTTACCTGAAATGAAAACCCCCTTTACCCATCTGGGATCTTCGTTAGTTTGCGTTTCAAACACTGTGCAAACACTCTGGGGTTTTTTTGGGTGTGGTGTGAAAACGAGAGGATCATTAGCGATATTTGCAATGCCAATATACAAAGGCGGGCTTTTGAAATGCAGAGAGAGAACATGTAAAGGCTTTTTGAGAGAGGGAGGAGAAGAGGAAGAGAGGAGCACTGGGAAAAAGATGAAACAGACAAAGTGATCAAAGAGTCTGAAGAGATAGAAATATGTAACGCACAGAGGTGTGAGAGGGTGAGGCATGTTTGTATGAGCGAACCGCAGAAATGTTGTTTACCTCCCTCTAACCCCAATTCCAGCATCCTCCACTGTAACAGTGCTAATGTGTGACTGATAGAAATGTGTGTGTGTGTGTGTGTGTGTGTGTGTGTGTGTGTGTGTGTGTGTGTGTGTGTGTGTGTGTGTGTGTGTGTGTGTGTGTGTGTGTGTGTGTGTGTGTGGGTGTCTGTGAGTGCTGCAGGTCAGTGTGCCCCATCAAATCTTGACAGTGAGCCTGAATCCTTCCTCACCCGATTCGCAGCTTAAAATATCATCAGACACCGGTCGCCAAGGACGCCATCTGCTGGAAGGGATGCAGTTGCAAAAACTAAACAAACTAAACAAATACAGTACAATAAGTCATAGCAAAAATTTGCATCCCCGCCTGGCGCCATCTCCTCTGCTCTCTTGAAAACAAACAAACAAACAACAAAGAAGCATATTCTACCCCTGAATGCAGCGAGAGCATTCTGGAACGCTGACTCAGCACTACAGTGATACAGTAGTTCTGGCCGTGTGACAGTGACTGCACGTGTATCCGCACGCAAGGATGCTTTGTATCTTTCTGTCATTCTTCTGTTTGCACAAATGCATACACACTTGCAACTTTGAGTGCAGGTCCAGCCAACAAGGAGCTTCAAAGCGCACGCACACACACACACACACACAGACACACACACACACACAAATGCGCAGAGACACTAGCTTTCCTCAGATCTTGGTACACACTCTGTTGGATAAAGAGAATACAAAAGTACAGTGAGTGATCTCAGTGCTGTTTGAGTGGTTTGCATTTGAGTTTTATATATGTGTTCCATGACGTGGATAAGACATAAGCTGCACATTTGAAACAGATAGTCCATAAAGTTTTGTGTTGTTTCCATTTATGGAGAGAGAGTTTTGAACTTTGGATGAAATATTTCAATTGAAGTGCCTACAGGTGTCCAGGTTGACTGAAAGACACATGGACAACCTCTCCAGGTCTGTGCCGTCAGTTTCTGTAATGTTTCTGAGGCTGAACAGGAAGTCAGTCGTCGCTCTGCAGTCCATGAGGTTGACGGTGGCCTTTAGCTAGCTCAAATATTGTACCATAGACCTAAGAGATACTTGGAAGTCAGTTTACTTAGATTTCAAGATCCATTTAATGTTGGAGTTACCTGTCTTACCCGACTTACTAAACCAGTCCCTTTTACCTAACTTCTGAGTTGTAACTCACTGTAAATGAGAGAATAAGTGGATTCTGCAAACTTTGCCTGCTTCCAAATCTGCATCATGCTCTGTAGTTTTCAAATTTAATGTGTTTACGGCAAAATGACCTGATGTGCAGACCAATCCATCACGGGTGTTGGGTGAAGTTTAGCTTTGGAGAACGAACCACCTGCCGGATGCAGGGTGAGGCGAGGAGAAAAGAGGTACCTCTGCAGAAAACTCTCCACCATCTGCGATGCTGATCCACTCACATGATTGACTTCCTGCAGGTTTTCCTCGCTGCCACCGTCCAATCGGTGTCGACCCAGGCGCTTTACATTTCCTGAGGATTTTTTTCGGTGGCTCGCTGAAGCCGCCGCTTTCTTGAAATTAATGCTGCTGTTAGTGCCGCTAACGATAAATCACTTAGGTAAGTAACTGCATTAGAGGCCACATCATCTCCTGTCTGTCGACATGACAAATAGGATTTTGATTGTATGTCGCAACGCAACTGTGGTGTTTTAATGGCTCCCGTGGCGACCGGACGCAAAGATGAGACACAGGCAGGCAGGCTGATACGTGGGCCTCTGTGCCGTTACGTTGTGTCACTGTCTTTTTCACATAGGGAGAAAGACAGAGAGAGAGAGTGACAGATGGACAAAACCTGCAAGTCAGATCAAAAGTGCAGTGTCTGTTTGGTAGAAATTCTATTGGTGTCCCTCTCAGAGAGAGACTGACGGATGGATGGAGACAGACAGTCCTGAATAACAAAAGGAACCAAGTCATCAGTCCTGGGGCAAGATGAGAGAGGAGAGGAGAGGAGGGATGACAAAAGGGAGGAGGAGGAGGAGGAGGGTTTAGAGGACGCTTAAGGACACGAGTATTTCATTTTCGTCTTCACTGGAAATGTTGATGGGTCAATTTTTTTCTACTCGTGGCTAAAATGAATTGTTTTGTTTTTAAGTCAAAATGCTTTTAAGTTAATTACCTGTCATCTTTAATGACATCATACATGTTGAAATAAGCTACCATAGAGTTAAAGGATGTGCTCAATTGTCAACTTGGGAAATTGAGTTTCGGCATCAAAACACAGAGTCATGTAATGGACGTTATTAATTCCAATGGTTGCCAAACTAAAGAAAAGAAAGTTATTTAAAATCCCACGATATGTCAAAGACGCTAACAAAGAGGGCAACTTGAAAAGACAGCAAGATTTGAGAGTCTGTGGTGATAAGGACCAACACTGGTGTCGATGCACTGTAAAGAAGAACACATGATTACTCATCTTGTCTTGCCTCCAGCTCCGGTGACCTAGATATCTGACCCGGGCAGTGTACAGTACTGTTGTGTTCCTTATATGCTAAAGGCACAATCCAGACCTAGGATACTCTCTGGACTTGTGTCCATGAGTAAAAATGGCAGTGCATCTTTGAGGTGTCAATGCTAAGACTTAATACATTGTCTCTCTGCTACACTGAACTAGTGTACGTGTCGAGCCTGATCCGCCCAAGACAAACCCTAGTAACACTTCAGATTCTGCCCGTCAGCATGTGAACTATACTCGACTGTAGTCAGTTTAAAAGATCTAGTATAAGATCCACCCAGTGTTCCTCTCTGCAGGTCCACAAACTGTATGTAACCCAATATGCTGTGGCGTGTGTGCCGAGCATAGGAAGTATGTTGCACCTCAGGAAGGTAATGTGCACTAGTGTGACAGCGGCTCCATCACGTTTCATAACCGTCATCATTAGGAGAGCGAGACGCGGAGCGATGTCGACATGTCTGCACAAAAGCTGCATTGTGCATGCGAGTGGGGTCTTCGCTCGCTGACAAGTTTCACACTAAGACCCCACTGTGTTCAGTGTGTCAGAGAACCAGGTTTGAACTTTTGCATTATTGCACTCGCTTGCATCCAGAATGTAGAGATACGTGTTTACCCAGCGTCTCCTTCATGAATATTAAGCTCCACCTGCAGTGGCTGACATTTTGGCTCCTTTGGGAAGCAGCAGCAGATACAAACTGTGAGAACAGCTCTGACATATTAATGTAAAAATACTCTAATACTGTTTACTCGTGCGGCACATACGGCACACTGTGATATTAGTATTTATTTGAAGCTCTGTTTCTGCTCCGCTCATGAACCTCATGAACTTTTCATACCCGAGTCTGAAACAAGGTTCATGTGTCTCTTGTATAGTTAGTGTTCGATCCATACTGTCTTGGTCTTACATTTAGGCTTAAGGCCTTAATACAACATGCTAATTGGTCCTCATTGCTATCACAAGCTGCATCTACTCAGCTGACAATGAGGAGTCATAAAAAGGTGCTCATCAATACGTAGGAAGCTGTAGAGTTGCACGATCATCCTTAATTGGTTGTTCTCTACAAACAACCCTCAAATTGAGACATGTGATAGTTCAAATAAATCAATGAAA
The DNA here is from genome assembly GCA_016785325.1 of Chascanopsetta lugubris. Taxonomy (NCBI): domain Eukaryota; kingdom Metazoa; phylum Chordata; class Actinopteri; order Pleuronectiformes; family Bothidae; genus Chascanopsetta; species Chascanopsetta lugubris. Next base: position 175,918 of record JAFBJT010091701.1, on the reverse strand, counting down.
GCTGCTTTAATGACCTTATGTATATATATGATCACATGTGTCAGAAATGCTGATCCAACATTATATAACACTGGGAGTGAAGTCAGAGCAGCGGGATACCTCACGCTCCAGGTACAAGATTGTATTTCACTTCAATAAAACAAACAAATCAAAATGATACATTTTATAAAGGGAGCTGAAAAGAGCACGTCTTACCCCTTATTTCTCACTGCCTGCAATCTGAAGCGAGAGAGAGAGAGGATGAAAGTGAGCAACTATAAATGTGTGAAGATGCGGGGGAGTTTGTTGAAGGAGATGTGGGTGGAGGACAGAGGGTGAGAATTGGTGAGAATTAAATGGGGAAAAGGGAGCGTCACAGTGGGAGCTGGAGGGAGACTCAGAGGTAGAGCGGTGGTATTTTCAGTCATGATGGTAATGGCAATTATTTTCAAGTTGCCTAAGCTGTCCAGGATGGACAGCTTAGGCAACAGGATTGAAACCCTGTATTCAAGCAGTTTACTTGGCTCCTCTGGCACTTACTCCTTGAAAATGCTGTTTCAGTCTGACGACCTTTGGATTGTCCAAAGTTCCCAGAAATGATAACTGACGCCCGTAACCACAATGACCAGTAGTGTTTACATAACCCTCTCAGCTCAATGTAGTAGCTCTCCGTCTAAAGTTGCCCTTGGTTTGAAATCAAATAAAGTGAAGGGGACATGATCCCGGAGGGGTGGGGGGGGGGGGTTGGAGCTTTGAGGAGGGGATATGCTGGGATGGAGGTTTAAATAAGTGAGGAGTGAGGACCGGAGGTGGGGAGAGACGGCGGGGGACGAAGGAACTGGAGATAAAATGAGGCTCGTTTTTGGGCGGCTTATCTCGCTGATGCCTAACTCCTCCTACTTACTGGTTCATCCGAAAATGGGCAAAGAGGCGGAGCACGGGCAGAGCTGGGGTGGGCCCCATGGCGCTGTCACAGCATCCACAGAACGTGCCAGGTCGGCGCATGTGTCACTCAAGGGGCCACGCCCCTTAATTCTGCACAATTTTCAAACCATAATAGACCTAAAATAAGCACGTTTGAAAAAAGTCACCCCCTGTAAAGTTGTCATGGTAACAAGTGTGACTGATTGAGACCAGAACCATAGTTTACTGTAGCGGGAGTCCATGGGCATTGACTCGCCTACCCCAACTGGCCACCCTGTGAACTGCAGGTATTTCCACTTCCGTATTGGATTCATAAGGTTTCTGTGGGTGATGCTGAATACTATCAAACTCGGACAGAACTACCCAACTCCTCTTTGTACATACTTTTGTTGCTGCTGCCGCTGCTGCTTCTACACTCAAAATCCAATTACCTCTGGTTCACCAGAGCCATTACCTACTGAAGAAATGTTTGGTTGTGATGAACGCAAAAGCTGTAATCAACGAGTCGGTTCAAGGGCTGTGTCGTTGAACCAAACTGTCATGTCATGATTGTAGTAATTTCATATCCACACACTGATACATATTCATACTTTAGGAGGCCATGTTTTTGAGAGTTTTTTTACCGTGGTCGTTACCTTGCTTCCCACGATTCTTTGACACGTGTTGTCTCGTATGCAATGTCCTCTCGCCACAGCTGAGTCGGAGGTTTGTTTTGAACACTTCAGCCGGTTGCCCCCTAGACTTTTTCACTGTTTGGCATTATAAGGTGTAACTCTTGTGTGAGGTTGTGAAACAGGTTTGTGTCTGATGTGCACTGCACAACCTGAAGAGGATGGTGGTCCGGGCTTTGGTATCGCCAGGTCACACACCTCAATCAAGTCATTTCAGCTACTTTAGAAGGCTGCAGGGACAGTTTGTGATTGTAGCAAGGTTTTTTTTTTTTTTCTGTTGTGGATATGGATTACTTTGTGTCATGAATTGTGGCTGAAAGGGTGCAATCTGTGAAAATGATAGATCCTTTAAGGACCAATCTTCTTGTTTCCTCTGCAAGTTTCATCCTGTCTTTGTCTATGTGGAATATTTTCTATACTTCTGTATTTACATACAGGGGAATTGAACCCCTCACTCTCTGGTCAGAGGACAGCTCCTCTAAACCCTGAGCCACAGTTGGCCCATAATGGCAACAGTCAAGCTGTCAACAACAATAGATGGTATTCATATACAATATGCCAATTAAAATGTCATTAATTATTGATCCATTACTTTAATTTAATACTTAAAACTCAACTTTTTCCACACATAGTTGAGAGTAAAAGGAAAAGCTGTGCATATAGAGCAACATCAAGTCAGGTGAAAGGAAAGCGGGAAAGACATGAATAGATAATCCTTCTTTGTCTCTCCTCTTACGGTAAAATAAGATAAATGTGAAAGCGTATTTTTAGTAGCAGAGGAAAGATAAACGATGATGGTAAATGATGATTCTCATTCTGAATGCCCAAAGGAGGAGATGTAAAATAAAAATAAGCGGTAAAGGGAAGATGCAAAGCTGAAAACAACGATTCCTCTGAGTGTGCTCTTCCTTTGACAAAGCTTTAGTGGAGTGAATATGGGAGTGGTGGTGGTGAGCAGATTGCTTCATGGTCTCATTCTCCCCCCACCCACTCCCAAAAAATCTATTCTCTTAATCAAACTCCGCCTCCAGAGGGAGTTGCAGAAAACAATGTCACGTCTGATATAATGTTTACACGACGCAAATCCTCCAAAGTGATGTATTTTAAAAGCGATTTAAAGGCTCCATTTTGAACAGCGCCATGATTTTTTTTGTTGTTTTTGCTTTACGTGGAACCTGCAGATCTGGAACTAATGAGCCACCGTGCGGCTTTAAATCCTCATATTTCAGCACTCCCTCTTTTTCTCGGGATTAAAAGATGATTTTGTTTACTGAGGTTGTTGACACGCCAACGACAAGTTTGTTCACCGGATGGTTTTTAGAAGTGCTCTCATCTGTCATGTCACGGCCCCTCAGCTTTTTTTGTTTTTGGCGACTTTACCCTCCTTTCGTTTGTATCCGTTCCATTCCTCTGCCCCCCACATTCCTCTGCTTCCATCCCATAAAAGATATGTCATATTGATCTCTGTATTACCACTTCCTAGCAATCTCTCATCCTCTCTAATTCTCCATCAACACCTCCCTTATTCCACCACCCCTTCTCCCACCCACTCATTCTATCAATATGGTCTCTCCATCCGGTCTTTCTCCTCCTCCTCTTACTCTCCTCCATCCCTTCCCTTCTCCCCTCCATCCCCCCGCTCCCTCCTCCATTCGTCGCTCCTTCTTCCCACCCCATTATATAAATAGGCTGTTGAGAGTGGCTGATTGTGGCTGTAGCTCTTTCTATTAGCCGCCGCCGCATTAGTTTATTAAGTCTGTGGACTCGGCTGCCCGTTACACATTAACAGCATAATGGCGGTATATGGCCACATACACACACACACACACACACACACATGCATATAGAGCCCAGAGTGATATCAATACACCCCCATATTGTCATTAATGGTGTTGTCAGACTTACACATATGCATCAGTCTGCCTCATTCAAACGAAGCCACTGCAGGCAACTGAAGTGAAACCACGGGGATTAGTATTCACTGAGTCACTCCATTACGCTGCCTGCATGTTAATGTAGCAGCCGATGACTCACATACTTTACAGCAATATAGTTTGTTAAGGTGACAATACACATCGACACACTCCATGCACACCCACACACACGCACACACACACACACACACACACACACACACACACACACACAGTGGCCTCAGAATGTTTCAGTAGACCTTCTTCTTTGCTGAGAAGTCGTTTTATCTTCCCGCCCTGCACACACCTGCATATCTCCTCAGGATGTGCAGCACCGAAACATAAGGAGGTTATCATAACCAGCTTTGGCTTTATTGTTGTTTTACAGCTCAACGATTTTGTATTTATGAGAAGCTTCGATATGAAACTCTATTCCGTTCCTTTCCTTTTCATCATTTCACCGAGAATTTTGCCGAAGTTTCGCCCCTGGTCAAAAGTTTCTTGTTTTTTATTATGTTAACACAGGGTCGATGTCACAATGAAATGTTGCGGACAAGAAGCACCAGTCGACTTGGTATTCATTGGTAATTAATATGAAAAATAGAAATCGAAAAGATGTTATAAAATGAAATAAAATAAAGAAGAATATAATAAGATACAATTTCAATGTAATAGGAAATAAAATAAAAATGTCCCTGCAAAATAAAATGAAAATGTAGAGAATAGCATGGTCCTCAGTCATTAACACTGACTGCTACACTTAGTGCTGTAGAGGGAGCATGTACTGTATATACAGGTGATACAGACAGAGTGGTGTTACCATAAGCTAGAGATAGGGATATAGCACAGGGGTGGGATTATCAAAAGTAGCTGTGCGTCTACACATGCCATTACCTGCATTTGTTCTCACCGAGTTCGTCACTTATTTCACATTATTGCACAATTCACATCGTAAGAGCTTTGAGTTTATTGCAGTTTTACAGTTCAATGATTTTGTGTTGTGAGCGGGTTCAACTTGAAATTTCCTTCCAAAACACTGTCCTCAAACTTCTCTGCAGTACTCTGAAAGAGTTACTGCCGTGCACCAGCACAGTCAACTTTTACAACTGGCCTGTGTTCTGGAGGAGTTAGGAAAAATACGGCGCCTGCACATCACGCACAATACGACTCTGTCCAGCATGAGCACCTCCTCTGCAGCTGCAGCGAGGCTTCCTCCAACGTGATCGTAAAACTTTCCCGTACAGCATCGTCAGAGAGGAGCTGTCTCGTGTTGGATTCTCAAACTCTGCTGAAGAGAGTTTCAAATCAATCTTGAGAGCTTTTATCCTACAACTCAAACAGTGGAGCTGCCACTTTTCATCTAGAATGACACTCAATATTCTCAATTTCTCTCGGAATATGCGACATCTGCTGCCTCTAACTACTCGGTAACACTGCGGTTGTTGACAGCAATGATAGAGAGATAGTGACTGAATACTTCTGAGATAAGAACTGACGATGTCTTCATGATGCCTCTTGCCCAATGTTGCTTTGGATTGGCTCCACCCCATTTAAAGAATAACGTGGTGCCGATAATTGACGGACTTCATTTTGTCATCTCGCATGAACAAAATAAAGGGATCGACTTGCAGAGGGATGTTGGAAGGGAATGGTTTGTTTGTGAGTGTGTGGGCACAAGTTATGACTCGGGGGGTGGGAAAGCATGTGTGTAAAATCGGTGTAGGTGGATTGGAAGACACGGGGGGTATTTGGGGAATGGAATTGCTTTCTCACAGCGGGGCGCGCGGGAGAGTGCACTCTTCCTCCTCAAAATAAAACGATACCCCCCTTTCCCCAAAAGCGATGCCCACGTTGTGCCTTTTAATCACGTGAGCACTTTGAAGCTCCTGGAGTCGGAAGTGGCACTAATGACGACTGACCAACTTCCTGAGCAATTTGGTTTCACGCCAGCTCTAAGGGTCTTTAATGCAATCGCCTCGGCATTCTTGCAATTTGCCCCCAACTTTTTTTAAAGTGCCATCATCAGGGGGGGTTTACGCCTTATTTGATTAAAACCACTTCACAGTCGATACAAGCACACTAGGTGCAAATTGTCCATTCTACCCTTTATAGCAGCACTCCTGCCGTTTTCCGCCATTTACCCTCCATCTTCCTCACAGCCGAGTCCCTCCTTCGGTTTAAATCCGTTTCAATCTGCTGCACTGTTGACTCTTGCCCTGGACCAATTGTTGATATGTCAGAACACATTTGTGCATTTTTTAAATGCACAAATGGGGACTAAGAGCTGAGTCTGAGTCGCCGAATGAACTCTGATCAGAGCTACAATAAACAGTCAGTGTCTCAATTATATTTCAGTCTTAGTAGCACGGGTGCGGAGGTGATTTTACAACACGACGTGATAAGGGACCGACTGGCATGTGTGAAACAAGAAATAGGGCTGTGTACACCATTAATGTGCACGTGTTAATGGGTGACAGATCTTCATGACCTGGATGCGAATACATTTGAGCCGAGACCTTTCCCCCATCATCGGCATCGCGACACACATTGCCAAATTCTTCCCTCTTCACATGTGGGGTTGATAATTACATTTAAAGATGGTAGATTTAACACCACCAGAGACTAGCGCTGCTTGTTTTTGTTTTAATGACAGGTCTTTGATTTTACTCCGAATGGGCTATAATTTGAACCCACGCTAATTATGAAATGAGAGCTGGGGGGGGGGGGGGGGGGGGGCACTGATATGAATTTAAATACCTTAGAACTCCAGGTTTTAAGGATCATGTTCCGACCCTGAACAGTTTTCCTATCAAACACGGAACAATTCACACAATAGCAGATTCACTCGTAGATGATACTCGGTTGCTCGAATGGTGAGAGTGCAGGTTAAGACATTCTAAGAAAAGATAAATGAGAGCTGACACTGTGTGAAATCACTCCTAAATCACTCCAGCCCCTGATTCCACTCTATTTATGAATGATATAATTGTCTATGTATAAGTCTGTATAGCTGCGTGATGGATAGTGAATGAATGGGCGATATTGGACAACCCAGGTGTTTTACACTCACAGTTGTGGAGCTAAATATATCCTTGCAAGGATGACAGAATGCGTCTGTTATACGAGAGATGCAGGAAGAGGGTGCGGACGGGGACGAGTAACCAAGATCCAGTATCGATTGATCACGTACACGGAGGTAATTGTGTAGTTGGGCCCGTTTCATTTGAACTGATGGATGGCATCTTGTGGCGCTCAACTGCAACAAAGTTGCACACTTGAGCCATTTTATAGGTCAGTGCACAAACCCTGTTAATTACAGTGATAACATGGATCAATACGGAACTCTTGCCCGTAAGTTATCATCATCATGGTACAACGCCCTCGCGGGGGCTCACAGTGGTATGCCCTCTTCCTTTCACACCATTAACGTAGTAGACCCGGACTCTAACCCTTGAATCAGTCACTGTGTCCGCAGCTCCCACCTGGAACCGACTATTACAATTAAAGCGTAATGACATTACACCCCCCCCCCCCCCCCCCCCCCCCCCCCC